>CABHPH010157425.1:6361-28490 GCA_902168325.1 Peromyscus nudipes | reverse complement strand
TTTATTTATTTATTTATTTATTTATTTATTTATTTATTTATTTATTTTATTGTAATGGGTTCTGGTGTTTTACAAACTATACATATGTCTGTGTACCACATGCATGCAGTACCCAGAAAAGCCAGAAGAGGGCATCAGATTCCCACTGGAACTAGAGTTACAGGTGGTTGTCAGCTGCTGTGTAGGTGCTGGGAATTGAACCTGGGCCCTCTGCAAGAGCAGCCAGTGCTCTTACTCTCTGAGCTATCTCTTCAGCCCCCTAAATTATCTTTTAAAATAAATTTTTAGTTAACGTATGGAGAAATGGGTTCTAAGGTGATGTGTGTGTGTGTGTGTGTGTGTCTGTGTGTGTGTGTGTGTGTGTGTGTGTGTGCTGGTCATGTTCATCCCTATTATCTTCCTCTCCCCTCTCTTGCTCCTTCCCCTCCTTCCCATGAATGGTCCCCCTCTCCTGCTTTCATGCCATGTTTATCCCACCATTCTCTCTTGCTCCTCCTCCTCTGGCCCCCCCCATAGTCTTCTCTCTGCATCAGTGACCCCACGGTAGTCATTCCTATCTTAAAAACTTCCTGTGAGGTTGTAGGTGCACCTGTCTCCTGACAAGATGGGACCATCACCACACGTGCCTTGTGTCAGCATTTATAGCAACACTGCCGTCTTCTAGCAGTGTGGTGTTTCTCACAACCAATTCGTTCCTAGGAGACTTAGTGAACGGAACAGTGTTCTTGCAGCTGGCTCCGATATTAAAGGCATCATGTGACTTCTCCCTGAAGTTCTTGGTAACTGCCCACGGCGGGCGGTCTTATTCTTTAGGGCTGAATATCCCGGGTAGTTGAAGTGTGTGTTCTGGGTTCTTCCCCAGATGTGGGGTCATTCTGATAGAATTCATCAGGAGGTGGTCTCTCTGTGTGCATTCTCTCTGTGAGATCAGCAAAGAAGCAGTGTCTATCAGGGCCTTAAACCTCATCCCGTGCCGGGCGGTGGTGGCGCACGCCTTTAATCCCAGTACTCGGGAGGCAGAGGCAGGTGGATCTTTGTGAGTTCGAGGCCAGCCTGGATCTCCAGGGCGAGATCCAGGAAAGGCACAAAGCTACACAGAGAAACCTTGTCTCACAAAACCCCAAAAAAAACAAAAACAAAAACAAAAACAAAACAAAACAAAAAAACAAAAAACAAAAACCCTCATCCCGCACACCCAGTGGCCCCGAGAAGCCTCCTGCAGGCAGGCATATCAGGTGTTTGTGGAGACAGACACTGGACACAAACCTCCTCTCCCCTTCCACCAAACCCCAAGGCTTCTCCTGCAGACACTAAGGTCCTTTTTCTCTTTCTTTTACACAGGTGATGAGGAAATCGAGTCAGGCGGATAATTTCATTTTTTTTCAAAACATCTTCTTGTTCTAGAAGGGCTGTTATACATAGCCTCTCAAAAAATAGAAAATAAAAATAATCTTTCCTCCTACCGCCAAGAGACAAGTTTTGACACATCTATTTCTGAGCCTTTCTATGCATCTGGCTTGTTTTGAACAAGATGAGGCTTGCAGATTGCCTTTTAACCTGTTCATATACCACCACCCCTTCTCCTGGAGATTGAACTTGGGGCCTCACAAATGCTGGCCAAGTATCCACCATTGTCCTATACTATCATATAATTTTTAATTTTGAAACAAGACCCACTGAGTTGTGCTGGCTAGCTTTGAACTTGCCACGTAGCCCAGGAAGCCCTTAGCTCTGGGATCCCATCGCTTCAGCCTCCTGAGTAGTTGGGATTTGAGACCTTCAAGTACCACAGCCACTACTGAGCTGTTGTTTATTTTATTGGCTTGGTGATAGTGCACAGTAAATTCCCCACAGCTCACAACTTAAAGCAATGCTGGTCTGCCACAGTTACACAATAAAGTTCTGCAGAAGCAGGGGATGGCCATGGGAGCCCTTAAGCCAGGAGATTTGTGGAACAGTTTATTGGTGTGACGTGTCTCTCATCTTTGTGGGATCTGTGGCTACGTATGGCCCTAATGGAAACAAGCAGAAATGCATGGAGTCCCTTTATGGCCAGGCTGGGAATAGTTTTTCCTATCTTTTAAAGATTTACTTTATTTTTAATTACGTGTGTGTGTGTGTGTGTGTGTGTGTATGTACACTTGAGTGTAGTATCCATGGAGGCCAGAAGAGGGTGTTAGATCCCCCTAGAGCTGGAGTTAGAGGCCATTGTGAGCCATCATGTGGGTGCTGGGAACTGAACTTGGGTCCTCTTTGAGAACAAACGTGCTCTTAACCCCGGAGCTGTCTGTCCAGCCCCCACATCCCCGTCCCTTTGTTGCAAGAGGGCAAATGGTCTGGATTTGTATTTCTGTCCCTGGTTTCCTTCATGTGAAGAAGAAGGAAGCCACCGGTCTCTCTGAACTCTTTGTCTGAATATCTCCGCCACTGTGTGTCATGTGGGCACACTGGCGTTCATTTAAAATACCATTCAATGAAGTCTCCTGTATCATTTTCTTCCCTGACGACAATGAGGGAAAATAACATTATTTTTGTTATTATATATGTATTATTATAGATATGATATATATAAAACACTATGTTTTATATATAAGCATATAGTGTTATATATAACATTATACATTTAAACATATAGTGTTTATATGTTTATATAAAAACTATGTTTTATATATATGTATATAGTGTCATTAGATCCTGGTGCTGCTGGCTTAGAGCTCCTGTGTAAATGCTGAACAGATCTGCACCCCACAGAATTGCAGATGACTAGGTAAACCAGGCTGCACTCTCCCCTTGAATTTGCACAAGCGAGTGGGTTCTGGGAGTTCCCTGGTCATCGTGAATGACTAGAGTTTTTCTCCATAGAAATGGACAGAGGGTGGCCTGGGCTCTGACAGTGGTTGAGGGATGGGGTGGATCTTCCTGTACCCTTGCTCCCATCTTGACCACTTTCTGGTGGTGAAGCTGGAGTTCAGACAGAGCTGTGTCCTCCATCCTGAGTGGGCTTGTGTGTAGTTGGATGTTTTCTCTGGTACCGCCTGGCCCCGTGGTCCTGCAGCCGCTTATACAATAATCACTCGGAGGCTTAATATTATTTACAAACTGTATGGTCTGTGGCAGGCCTCTTGCTGGCTAGCTCTTTCATCTTAAATTAACCCATTTCTATCAATCTATGTTTTGCCACGTGTTCCATGGCTTTACCCGTCTGCTGGCATCTGGCCTCTCGGTGGCAGCTGGCGTGTCTCCAGACTCTACCTTTCTCCTTCTTTCCTTTCCCCTTGGGTTTACCATCTGCCTCTCAGCTGCCTTGCCATAGGCCGAAATAGCTTATTTATTAACCAATGGGAACAACATATATTCACAGCATATGGAAAGACATCCCCAGCTGTAGCTAGAGTTTTCCTGCCTGGCAAATCTCTGTTACCCGCCAGTCCCACAGCCGCTCAGACCCAACCAAGTAAACACAGAGACTTATATTGTTTAAACTGTTTGGCCTAATGGCTCAGGCTTCTAGCTATCTAGTTCTTACATCTTAAATTAATCCATTTCTATAAATCTATACCTTGCTACGTGGCTCGTGGCTTACCCGCATCTTCACATGCTGCTTGTCATGGCGGCGGCTGGCAGTGTCTCCCTCCACCTTCCTGTTCCCTCAATTCTCCCTGTTAGTCCCGCCTATACTTCCTGTCTGGCTACTGGCCAATCAGTGTTTTATTTATTGACCAATCAGAGCAATGCATTTGACATACAGACCATCCCACAGCACGCAGCACTTGTGTGTTGCAGTCCATTGGAAAACCAAAAGCCACCCATCAAAGGACACTTCAGCCGTCCTTCCTGCCCCTTGCCATGTCCTCCTCTCTAGCCGAGCTCTGCCAGCACTCAGATTGCTTCCTCCAAATGTCGCCGTCTCATTTCTCTGCAGGGTTTGTTTTCTTTGATTTTTTTTTTGGATAATGGTTCGACATCAGGGTAGACACATGCTTCCTTAGCAGCTTCGTGGCATGCATTGACGGCAGTTCCACTGTTGGTGTCAGAGTCACTCTGGATTGCAGGACCAGTGTCCTGGCTGCTTCTCATGCCAACTTGACACAAGCTGGTGTCATCTGAGAGGAGGGAGCCTCAGTCGAGAAAGTGCCTCCATAAGGTTGGGCTGTAGACAAGCCTGTAGAGCATTTTGTTAATCAGTGATTGGTGGGGGAGGGCCCATGGTGGGTGGTGCCATCCCTGCCCTGGCGGTCCTGGGTTCTATAAGAAAGCAGGCTGAGCAAGCCATGAGGAGCGAGCCAGTGAGCAGCACCCCCTCCGTGGCCTCTGCATCAGCTCCTGTCTCCAGGTCCCTGCCTTGGCTTCCTCCAATGGACCGTGATTCAGTATATGTAAGCCAAAACCCTTTCCTCGAAAAGTTTATTTTGGTCATAGTGCTTCATTACAGCAACACTAACTGTAACTAAGACAAACAATGACGGGCAGGTCCCTGGGTAGGAGTTTAGGGGAGGGCGTGTGTGCTCAGATCCAGCCTGGCCATGGCAAGGTCAGGCTGTGTTCATGCCCAGTGGTCTTTCAGCCTAGTGGGGCTTGAACACAGTCAGGGCCGTGTGTAAGGCTGAGTATGTTGTGCTGTGAGCAGTGCCAATCACACCCTTGACATTGATGTGGGGATTTACTAGGCCAACTGTATTACAGACACAAGGGCCTTGCTCTCCTAAAAACATTGCAGCCAATCAGGGCTGGAAGAGGCACCATTTTAAAATCTGCACAGGGCTCTTCATGGACCAATGGCAGCATCCCCACACTGAGTGTCCTTCCCATAGCTGTTGCGTAATCATTCAACAACATTTAACAAATGTTGCACAAGCAGGTATCAGGCGCCAATCCAGGCATAGCCCAGTGGGATTCAACCACAGGAGAAAGCTGTGTGCATGCTTCATATAGGTGCACTTTTAATTTATTTTAACTCGTTAACTAATTAGTTAATTGTCCCCAGCCCTGTCTTTATTTTGAGACAGGCTCTCACTAAGCTGTCAAGGCTGGTTTTGGTCTCACTCTGTAATCCAGGCCGTTCTCTCTCAAATTTGTGATCCTCCTGCCTCAGCCTCCTGAGTAGCTGAGATGACAGACTTTTGCTAGGACTTGCTGTATAGACCAGATTGGCTTTGAACTTACAGAGAGGTCTGCCTGCCTCTGCCTCCCAAAAGGGTGTGGGACACCATGCCTGGCTTGGCAATTAAATTTTTTTTTAAAAAATTTTTTTTTTTTTATCCATGACTGACTGGATCCAAATCTGTGGACACAGAAACCATAGAAACAATGGACCAACTGTGCTCACCATTCAGGTGTCCCAGTGCTTACCCAGATGCCTGTACCTGTCAAAAGCATTAAGCTGAAAAAAGGTACATGGTTTGTATGCAAATTATACATGGTAAGGCTGAGAGCCAAATACGTGTTGTGACATTTTGTTTGGAGGCAAAAGGCTGACAAGGTGGGTCCATTCAAGGCTGCTTAAACTTTTTTCACTTGTGACCTCTTTGGCCCAAAAAACTTTTATGTGACCCCAGTTATAAAGGTCTATAAGAGAGGCATGCAAATCAAACACTTACTGATAAAGAAAAAATAAAGAAATTTATCTTCGATCAATTCTTTGGTTGCATATATTTTTACCATTTATTGAAGATAAAGGTAAATTCACATACATGTGAGAGATGGGTGTGATTGTTTCTTTTCAGATAAAGAGTTAGGGTTTGGGGAGATGAATCCTGGGTAAAGCGTTGGATGTGCAAACATGAGGATTTGTCTTTTCATTCCCGACGCCCATATAAAAGCTAGATGTGGTGGCATGTACTTGCAATTCTAGCACTGAGGAGGTGGAGACGGGAGGGTCCTTGGAGCTCACTGGCCAGCCAGTCATGCCAAATTGGTAAACTCTAGGTTCAATGAGCAACCCGTCTCAAAAAATTGTGATAGAAGAAGACAAGGATTTGGGCCTCTGGCTCCTGCACAGATGAGCATGTGTGCACCTGTGTGCAATTGCACACGCAGAGAATTAAATCTCGACTGAGTATGTGATACTGCAGGACAAAGAGCATCCTCTGTGCCTTTCAGAGTTGATCAGTATTTTGAGCTTACGATGATTGATGCTGAGAACACACTTCATGTAAAGGTAGGTGCACAGTGGCAGAAGTGTGTTAAAAGTCCTTTTAGAAATTTTCAGGGATTTTGTCCTAATCTCAAGCCAAAAAAAAAAATCACTTAATAACTTAAAAAAAAATCCAAGTCAGCAACTCAAACAGCAGGTTTTGAAATCAGGCGTCCTAGCACAATCCAATCCAACGATGAGCTACCTTGGTGGTTAAATGCTGAGGAATGGGAAAGTATTAAAAGCCTCTGTTTCCTGACATCAAACCATTGGTTTCTACAGGAGCAGAAAACTTTGTATGAACCTCGAAAACCCAGCCAGGCATGACAGAATATTCTGGAATGTGAGCTGAGCTGTTCTAGGCAGCATTTGTTGGTGTTGCCTCATACAAAGTGTGTGTATGTGTGTGTGTGTGTGTGTGTGTGTGTGTGTGTGTGTGTGTGTTCAGAACCAAGGCTTCCGTGAAGTGTCTAGACACAACACGGTCAAGCACTGCCAGCCAGAAACACCTCTGTTCATTATACATTTAATTTTGAATTAATTGTTGACCTATTCAGAAAACTTTTATTATTGTCAGCTTTTTTTAGCTCCACCCCCCTTCAGTGACATGACCCCAGGAGTGTGTGTAGCCAGGAGCCCCACTTTAAGAACCTGTGGACAAGGCTGCCCACAGTCATAAAGATTCTCATGAGACACTCTGCAAGAGTCTACAACTATTGAAAAGCCACCCTTTCATCTTAGGAAAGAGGACACAGAAACAAAAAAGAAGCCACTCATTCCATCCTCCAAGGATGCCCATGTAGGGACGACATCAGCTGAGGTGAGGGGGTAGGAAGCCAGTTGTAGCCCCTCACCCTGGCCGCCAAACGGGCCAAGTTGAGGTAGTGATGATTTCAGAGGCAGACGGTAAGACAACGGCTCCTCTGATGTTTGGTTCATTCAAAAGAAGGAACGCCAGAGAGAATAGATGTGCGAGTGGGTGGCTATAATTGACAAGGGAGCTACCAGGAAGAGAAGCTGTCACCAGACTTTGGAAGTTGGGAGCATTTACAGACACAACAGCGGATGTCTGCTGTCAGATCACAGCTGTACCCTTGCCGAATCCAAGGCTGAGTCTAACATGTGTTTTGTTCATTAGAGGAATCCCACTTCGGTACGAAGGAGCCGACAGTTCAGAAACCGCATTGAAGCTGGTGTTTCTGTCATGTCCGCGGGTGCTGTCGTCCCACCGCATCTTCTCTTTGCTCTGCATCTCCGTTCCTTATCTTGGCATTCTTTGGCTTGTGTGCATGTTAGGTGAAAATGTTCGGACCTAATCTTCACAAGGTCTGTAGTTAGTACTTATCATTTCCTCAGTGTTTTAGGAACCAAAAACAAGCAGCGAATTGGAGGTCCTGCCTGGTGAGGGGCAGCTGCTGGCCTTGCTTCAGTGGTTTCTGGCATTGGGGACAAGTCCTCAGGACTCTCTGGGTCCCTTCTTTAGATGCATAGCCTTATATTCACTGAAGGGCCGTTGGGTCTCTAGAAGTACATCTTTTTTCCTGGATGGGAGAAAGGCAAAAGAATAAGGGCTCATTGTCTTTATCAAGAGTTGACATAGGGTGTTGGATAGATAGCTCACCGATTAAGAGTGCTTGCTTCTCTTACAGAGGACCCAAAGTTTAATTCCCAGTACCCACATTGGGCAGTTCACAACTTCCTGTTACTCCAACTCAAAGAGATTTGTCGCCCTCTTCTGGCCTATGTGGGCACCACATGCAGATATACAGATATATATATATATATATATATATATACACACACACACACACACACACACACACACACACACAAGTGATAAATCTTTTTTTGGGGGTGTGTGTTTCAAGACAGAGTTTCTCTGTGTAACAGCTTTGACTGTCATGGAACTCACTTTGTAGACCAGGCTGGACTCGAACTCACAGAGATCCTCCTGCCTCTGCCTCCTAAGTTCTGGGACTAACAGTATGTGCTACCACACACCTGGCAATAATATAAACCTTAAGAGTTGGCTTAAGTACGTTATATACATTAGTTTCTTAGAACAGTGCCTGAGACATACTTTAATCTTCCATAGACACACATGTAATGGTTTTTAACCACAGATATTTATCTTTATGCACACACACAGGTAGCTGTATTTATATGCATACATTACATCTTTCTGCCTCCGCATGTCATGGATGTGTGGACCTGCTTGCCGATATGGGGATTGTCCTCGACACTGACAATTCCTCTGCTCTTCTGTCAGTACGAGTGGTGGTCAGTACCGTCCTCTCTGTCACCCCGTCAGGTGTCATAGAATATTATTTCAACTAGGCAAAGATGTGTTACATTTGTCTGGGCTGCAGAATATTACTTTAACTGTGTACAGGTGTGTTACTTTTGTTTATGCCACATTTGTTTAACTGTGTAAAGATGTGTTGCATCTGTTTCACCTTGCCTGCCTAAGCCACCCGATTGGTCTAATAAAGAGCTGAACGGCCAATGGCTAGGCAGAGAAAGGGCAGGTAGGGCTGGCGGGCAGAGGGAATAAATAGGAGGAGAGCTCTAGGTTCCGAAGGAAGAGAGAGAATGAGGAGAGAATAAGGGACGTGCCTGGGGCAAGAATTCAGGCAGACGCCAGCCAGAGAAACAGTGAAAGTAAGATACACAGACGTAAGAAAGGTAATAAGCCCCGAGGCAAAGGGTAGATAAAGAGAAACAGGTTAATTGAAGTTAGAAGAGCTAGCCAGAAATGTGCCTAAGCTAGGCAGAGAATTCAAAACTAATAAGTCTCTGTCATGAATTTGGTGGCCCAAAAGAAAAAGCCTGGTACAGGGGCTAGACAGAACATTTTATATTAGAAACTCACAGAATTCTTATTTTTTTGAGAATTTCATCCATGCATATAAATGTGATTTGAGTAAATCAATCCCCTCCCCTCCAAATCCACCCCATGTTTCTTACTTTTCTCTCCCTACTTCATATGTCTTCCCCCTTTTAAACCACTGAGTCCACTTAATGTTTCTTCTATGTGCACAGGTAGGGGACCATCTCCTGGAACACGGGCAACCTCTAAGGGTCTGCATCCCCAAAGGAAGCTAACTTTTCTTCTCCCTAGCAGTCAGAAATTGCCAGCAGCTCCTCAGTGAGCAGTGAGACTTCATGCGTCCCTCCCCCATCTGTACTGGGATTCTGTGTGGCTTGAGCATGCTGCCACCATCACTGAGTTCATCTGTGCCATGGGAGAACCCCAGTTCACCACACTCACCCAGTGCCCCCTGACATTTCCAATTCTGATGTCTGTCTCCAGCTCCACAATGATCCCTGATCCTTGTGGGAAGGCGGTGTGATATAGATGTCTCATTATGCCTGAGCAACTCTTCAGCCACGACTTCTCAGCTCATGGACCAGTTTCGGGTCTCTGTTTCTTACTCTCCGCTCACTACAAACAGAAGCTTCTCTGATGAAGGTGGAGAGAGGCATTCATCTGTGGGTATAAAGATAAGAACAGAAGGGGCTGTGTAACACTGTGCCCATGTAACGGAATAACGGTAATAGATTCTCCCCCAGGGCATGTGACCTAGTCAGCCGAGGGTTCTTGGTTCTGCTAACAGTACCAGGCATGAGTTCCATCTTGTGGAACAGACCTTAAATCTAACCTCACAGGGTTTTCACAAGAAGCTCATAGAGTTGAAGGAAAAACCCATAACTTGAGGTGAATTAGATATTCACATCCTCAGTAGGATTTATGCTTTTACAGACTTGACTGACTCTTGGCCAGGAGAGTCTGGTAGAGGGAAAACCAGGGTAAGAGTGTTGGGAACCAAAGCCTGGGGATTCCTATGACCTCATGGCTGATCAGGATTCGTGGTATGGGAGAATTTCTTAAATTTAGACTTTTATGGCAAAGGAATTGGTAGCGACGCAGACCAAGCAGTAAAGGATGCAGATCTTAGTCTCTGATGTTCCCAAACATGTTCAAGTGCTCCCAGAAACAGTGCTTAGGAGAGCCGGCACTCGGCTGCAGAGGACATTGGCATGAGAAGACACTGGGATTAGCTCCCAGGCATTATAAATCACGAAGAGCCTAATCAGCCAGCCCGTTAGTTAAGCTGTGAATGCATCGACCCATCCACTCACCAAACCTTTCTCTTGCATCCACTTGTTCTGAGGCAAAGGGTAAATGAGCTAGACAAGCCAGCCTGCCTCACTAAGCCCTTCTACAGGGGGACCCGAATGAATAAAAATACTAATTAACTTCAGAAAATATGTGGTGGAAAGGGGGAAAAAATCAGTGTCATGCAGCGGAGAGTGTCAAGAATATGGGTAGAGTTGATCCTGCTTTTACCTTAAGTATTTGTTTATTTGGGGGGAGGAGGTGTGAATGTTTCACTGTACTTGTGGAGGTCAAAAGATAACCCATGATTCTCTATACCATATGAGTCCGGGGATTGAACCCAGGTCATCAGGCATGACAGCAAGCACCTTTCCCTGCTGAACCATCTCGCTGGCCCTCAATCCTATATTTAATGATAAGGTTGAGTCGTTGAGAAAATACGTCCCTTCCCCAAGTACACTTCCGTGGCTCAGGATTTCAGGTCAAGAATGACCCAGAGTCTTTCTTTTCTTATCTCTCCCACAATGCATACTGCAGGAGCGGAATTTGAGTAGAAAGCATACCCAGCCTCTTATTGAAATAAGTAATAATGAATATGTCCCCGTAGCAATTCAGAAGATAGACAACACAGGCTGTTTCTCCAGGGAATATTTTATAACCAGATCTGTGACCTTGAGCTAGCAGGATACCCTCTGAGTCAGCGTCTTCATTTGGGTGATGGGAACAGTCATTCCTTCCCTGCCTGCCTCCCAGGGATGCCCGTGAAACTGTTGACAGTGGTTGATAGGAATGGCGTGGCATTACTGTGCAAACGAAATCACAGTTACATCCAGCCGAGGGCGAAGAGAGCAGGTGCTGGCAGGTGTAATTAGGAGAGAAAATTATTACCATCCGTTTTGCAAACATGTGGTGGCCCCAAGGTTCTGTTATGGCTGGGAGCCTTGGGTGTATCTGTAATTGAGGCTGACATCTTGTATTGGGCCTTAACAAAATGCCACTGGCCAGGGGGGCTTAAAGAACGGGATTTTATTTCTCACCTTTCTGAAGGATGAGAAGCCCAAGCCCAAGGCGCTGATAAAGGTGTGTTTCTTTCCTTATCTGGTGGACGATGTCACAAGGCACCCACCAGCCTTTCTGTACATCTCTGTGCTGGTGGTGACTCCCTTTGAAAGGCACATTCTGCCCTTTTGACACCACAAAGTGGCATTGTTATCTACAAAGTCCAACTTTCAAGAACTACACAGTTGAAGTTACAGAAGACCCACCTCCCTCCTCATAATGTTTTTAAGTGAGTTAACATTTTGTGCTGGGTGGCATTCATAGCCGTCCTGCGGGTACATGTGGTCAGTGGGCCAAGGGTTAGACATGCCTGCTGGTGTGTCTTCCTTTCTGGGGCCCAATGTGGTGATCTGATTTAACCTTAATTTCTACTTAGTGGCTACATTAGTGAACTTAGAATTTCTTCCTTTGAGCTTGGGTGGGTGGGTGGGGGGGCATGTCCCAAATACTCTTGTGAGGGACATTTCTACTTTACTTTGGCAACAACTGAATTCAGCCCAGTCCCTTGTAAAAGGTCATTTCCGAGCCTGACGGAGGCGGGTTGGTTGCTGCCTTTCTGGAGGGGGTCCTGGAACCCACTGTCTTTAGTCTGACTTTCAGCCCCAGCTTTAGGAACCTTAGCTGCATAACCACGGCCCCAGGACCCAAGCGCTAAGGCATAGTCAGCGGTTGGGCTAGCCTCTTTCCCTGTAAAAGGCTGTCAGTCACAGGAAGCCAGATCCCATTGGATCGGCTAGAGTCAGGTGCAGGACTTTGAGCCAATTACAGGAGTCAAAGGAATGCCGAGTGCTGATTGGTTGTTGGATGTCAGGCACCCTACTGTCAATCAATTCCCATATGAGAGCAAGGCCAGTGGCGGGTTGTAGAAAAGCATGCTCCTGTCATGAAGCTAGGGATGGCTAAAAATCAGCCTTGCCTCCTCTGTTCTGGAAGTGGACAGCCATTGCTTGGCTGGGTCCATTCTTTGGAAACAAAAAGTAAAACCTCTAGTCTTTCAGGGTTTCTGGACAATGGAATGTTGTAGATCTCACAGGAAGGAGTCACCACCACCGAGAAGCAATCATTTGCTTTGAAAGCTGACTTTTTAAGGAAAAGGTGACCATAGACATTAGTTTCCCCAAAGTAGTGATGGTTTATATTTATTACCTAATTTATTTGTGTTTTTTTTGAGACAGCATCTCCCTATGGCCTTGAAGCCTAGTATTGGAAGTACACTTCCTGAGTATTGGAAGTGGCTGGGCCACTAGTTTACACCCCAGCCCTCTTTTTTCCCCTGGGGTTCAGCCTTAGGACTTTGTACATGCAGGCAGGCATGCGTCCCACTACTGAGCTCCATCCCCAGCCTTTCGGTTGTAAAATAATGCTTAAAATGGAGGTTTTCTGTGAATACAGGTGAGAGCCAGAATAATTTGTTGTTCTTTAACATAAAGGTAAATGCTTGTGCCTCATTTTCTCTTGAAAAATAAGCCCTATTAGAGGGATGGCTCTGTGGTTAAAAACAGTTACTTTTCTTGCAGAGAACCTGAGTTTGATGGCCAGCACCCATGCTGGGCAGCTAATAACTGCCTGTAACTCCAGCTACCAGAGGGAGCCACTCATGGGCACAATCCCCCCCCCACAGACACATTATTAAAAATAAAACAAATCTAAAAATATAGAAATAAGACCTGATTTTTTAAAAAAAGATTTATTTAGTTTCTAAATTGCTAGTATCTGTGGGCATAGAACTTTTACCTTGAAATGGAGCCTCTATGTAGTAATCAGATACTTTGAGAGAGTTCATCTGGGACCTATGGTAGTGCCTAAGTCCACTAACCACCGTTCTTATGAAAAAAATGGAGCTTTAAGACACACCGAAGACAAACAGAGCAGGGAGCCATGTGAAGAATGGTAGAGATGAGGAGGATGCTCCCACGAGCCAAGTGACACCTGGAGGCATCAGGTGCTGTGAGAAGCAAGTCTTTCTCCCCTAGAGTCTCCTGGGGAGAGTGGCTTGACCAGATCTCAGACTTCTGGCCTCTAGAACCCCGAAGGAATAAGTTTATGTTGTTTTGAGCCATTAGATTTGTGGTAGTTTGTCTTAGCAGTCCTGGGAAGCTCATCTGAGCTCACTCATGTGCTTCACCACCCAGACAGGGAAAGACTATGCTGGGATTTGATGTAAGGAAGCTGAGAAGACAAAGGCAGGTTTTTAGCCAGCACTTTCTTTCATCAGTGTGAACGTTGAAACACATTTCACATAGTTACAGTCATGGAGCAAATTGCTTATTGTATTTATTAGAAACAGCACTTACGTCTGGTAAGGTTAGATGCTGCATTAAGCAGACCAGGAGGAGGGCTTCGTTTCCAACAGCACACATTTGGTCTTGGCAGGTTCACTATGGAAAGGAAAAAGAAATCCCATGAAACAACAGACTCGGATGTCATTTTCAGAATTCTGCTTCCTGTTACCTTCTTTTAGCATCTCGAGATGTAAATTCTCAAATGCTTTCTCTCAGGTTTGCCCAGAAAGGTTCGATTTCCTCTTCTTCACAGACAGATATATTTTTTTTAAATGAAAGTTTTTGATTATAATAGAGAATCCTTCTGAGATGACTTAGTTTTCTGTGTGTGTGTGTTGTGTGGATATGTGCATATGTGTGTGAGGCAGTAAGTGCATCCATCTAACTATCCATCTGTTCACACAACTATCTTTTCATCCATCCATCCATCCATTCATCCATCTGTCTGTCCATCATCCATCTACCCAGCCAACCATCTCTGTCCATCCATCCATGCATCCATCTTTTGTCTGTCCATTCATCCACCTATCTGTTCAACCATTTGTCTGTCTGTTATCTATCTACCCCATCAATCCTTTTCTTTTTCTATGCATCCACCCATCCGTCTATTTGTCCTTCCATCCATTAACTTATCCATCCAATTATCCATCTATCTGTTCATTGCCCATCCACCTACCCATCTAACTGTTCACCCATACATCTACCCATCCAACCATCTGTTTGTCCATATATCTGTCCACTTATCATCCATTCATCCATCTGTCTATTCATCTGTCTGTCATCTGTCCACCCATCCATCCATTTCTCTGTCCATCCATCCACCCATTGACACAATTATCAATCTATCTCTTCTCTGTCCATCCGTTAAACCCTTCCACCTATCCATCAATTGTCCATCCATTCACCTACCTATCTGTTCCTCTGTCTGTCATACATCCACCCATCCATCCATTTCTCTGTCCATACATTGTTTGTCCCTCCATTCCTCCATCCATTGGTCTGACTGCAGAGCTGGCCAGCAGGTGCCTCCTCCCATGCTCACTGTGGTCACTGAGCATCCGGCAGTTCACACTAACTATCCCAGAAGGCGTATTCGAGTTTAAATGAAGTTGTCATTGTGAGCTCAAGTCTCAGTAGTGCTGTTCTCAGTACCTACCATCAGCCTGTTTTAGATTTTAATCAGACAGATGCCCTTGCTTGCTAGTTCTTCTAACTGGAAGTTGTGTTAGATTTTAATTCAGCTCAAACACGCTGAGGTCCCCCTCAATCCGGGACAATAAAGAAACACTCTTAAGTGGTTACAGTTGTAATTAAGGGAGTGCTAACGGGTAGAAGGGGATTAGAGAAAATGCATGTAATTATTACACGGTGTAGGAGCTTGCTGTGTGGATAAACAGGGCACCCCTGCATGAGGAACACAGGAAAGAGGCTCCCCTGGAAACCAGCCTGGCTCATACCTCCTGTGGTTCTGTCTTCTGACACTCATATGCCTCCAGAACTGTCTAAGTTTTGGAGTTCTCTCTGCTGCATTCAGCTTACAGGGGTTTCTTTAAACCTATGCGTTTCCCTGATCTCGGGCATATTTTTCTATGTCCCATGAATACTGCCAGCTCTGTCTGACACCCTGTCATGAGAAGGACCATGTCCCTGGGATCCTCAGATCCACATCCTAAGTGGTGTTTTATAGATTCCTGTTCTCAAATTTCTACCCCATCAGCCTCTTGAGGGCGTAGTGGAGGGCTCAGGGTGCCAATGAACATCACAGTGTAATGTGGCCTCTTTCCATTTCTCTACCAATATGGATCCAGAGCCATGGGTGGCATTGATTCAAGTGTCCTGTACTCTTCTGTGTCACGGCCCAATTCTACCCAGGCACCAACAGGATAAAGATCATCACACTGCCGCCAGCTTCACTCACCCCCTCTGATGCCAACATCCTACCACATGCTCTGAAGCATGGTAAGAGCCTATGTTTCGGAGTTGGTCAGATCTCATCTCAGTGATCAGTCTGGTGGTGACTTTGGGTAAGCCCCTGCTTGCCTTTGGAATAGGTGTCCTACTGGTACCTCTGCTGGATATTATTCTTCTTGTTTTGTTCTCTGTATGTTTCTAAACATCTTCTGGACTCTATGGGCCTGCCTACCTCCTTTTCTTTCTCCATGTCCATCTTCCTTTCCTTCCTTCCTTCCTTCCTTCCTTCCTTCCTTCCTTCCTTCCTTCCTTCCTTCCTCTTGAGACAGAAGATTTTTTTATATATAGTCATGGTTGGCCTCCTAGAACTCACTATGTAGACCAAGTGGGCCTCAAATTTGTAGACATCTGCTGCCTTTGCCTCTCAAGCACTGGGATAAATGGTGTACACCACCAGGCCTGACCTTCTGCTTCCCTTCTACTGAGATTCTCTCCACCCCATCTGCTCAGCCTTGTTGCAGTCCTTTTCTTTAACGCGCACACCTTTACACCGGCATCTTCTGACCTCTGGGAAGCTGATGGGTTGGATCGTATCGCTCAACTCAGCAGAAGAAATTATTGTTGGCTCATGGTCATTAAAGAAGCTGGTGGCAGTCTCTTGACTCTCAGTTCAGGGTCTTTTGTATTGGCCTGTTCCACCCGCCTACCACTCAGGTATAGGACCCTGCAGGGAAGGATGCAGGCTTCCATGTTCAGTTCCAGTTAATAAAGTGAAACTTTGTGGGACTGAGCACGGCCCCTGCTTTGGTGTTACTTTGAAGAGCAGAGGCTGAAGAGCTGGCTCAGTTTGGCTGAGTGTTTGCCACATAAGCATGAGGACCTGAGTTTGGTCCCTGGGACAGACGTAAAAAAGCCAATCATGATAGTATGTGCTTGTTCCAGTACTGAGGAGATGGAGACAGCGAGATCCCTGGGACTCAGTGGCCAGCCAGCCTAGCCTATTCAGCGATCTTCAGGCCTACGAGGGATTCTGTCTCAACAAACAAGGTGGATAACCCCTGAGGAATGATGCACAAGATTTGCTCCCTGGCTTCCACACACATGTGCATGTGAACACACACACACACACACACACACACACACACACACACACACACACACACACACACACAGGAGAAGTCAAGACTCTTTGGTCTGGCAGCTCATCTCTCTTCCCTGTAAGACCCAAGATACTAAGGACATTGACATCTTTAGTGCTCTTTGCTACAATTCCTTTAGTAGACTCCTAGTTCACTGTTGCTGTGATAAAATACTAGAAGGAAAGGGTTAATTGGTTTATAGCTTACAGTCCATCATACAGGGAAATCAGGGGAGGGGCTTAAGGCAGGAACCTGGAGGCAGGAACTGAAGTAGGAGCCAGGGAGGAAGACTGCTTTCTGGTTTGCTTCCAGACTCATGTTTAGCTACTTTTCTTGTCCCGCTAGGGATGGTACTGCCCACAGTGCTCTGGCCTCTCCTATGTCAATTATCCATAAAATCCCCACATTCATCCATCCATCCATCCATCCATCCATCCATCCATCCATCCATCTATCCATCCATTCCATTCTGATAGATGTTTCTCAGTGGAGGTTCCCTCTTTCCAGGTGACTCTAGCTGAAGCTAAACTATGGCAAGCAGCAAGTGACAGAAACCCACCAGCCACAGTGGGAGCCCAATGTGGGGGTTCTTTGCAAGGTCATGGTGTGTGTCCTGGCACATGAGGAGGAAGGTGTGGCCTGCAGGTGAGGCCTGGAGTTCCACAAGAAACCTCCACCTCTCATCTCTGCCTCTTCCTTCCTGCCACACTGCTGGCAGAAATGCCCCGTCCCTGCCTCTCAGTTCAGATTTTCCTTTTCTTTCTGGAAAGAAGCTGTACAGAGGTTGGAGTCTCGTAGCCCTGGTTCTAAATTGATTTTCAGGACACAGCTTGTTGGCTCTGCATGGACCATTGCTCATATCTAGACCAGTCAACAGTGGCTATAAAATGCTGACATGGTGCCTTGTCACTGTTGCCATGGTGACAGGGAGTAGGGGAGGGAGGTTTGCATGGATGGTCCTTACATCATCTTGGATGGCTTCACCACCACTCCACAGTCTTTGAGATCTTAATATAGTCCAGGCAGCATGGGAAGCCATGGCAAAGATGGGACCATAGATCCTGCTCCCGTGACTTTACATGGTTCAGCTCCTACTTCCTGTAGAATGTCTCCATGTGCAGGGGGCTGGCTGCATCCCCTGCTTTGTATCTTGCTGTGGTAGACCTCCAGCTTCACTATGGGTAACCTTTAGTTTCATCGGTCAGTAAATGTCATTCTACTGCTCTCAGCTTCGGGTGTGAAGGGCCTGTCCTGGACACTGGGTGGAGGTGGCCGCTACTCTAAACAGCCTTCTCCTTTTTCTTCAGAATGCACCCTGGAGATTTCAGCCCAGCCCTTTCCCGGAGGCCACCTTGACTCTCTGAGGCCTGTCCTGTTTGAAACAATCTTGTTTGTGCTGTTCAAGAACTCTCAAAGAGCTGACTTCTGACATCTCTTATTGCCTTGTGGGTAATAAATTGCCACACTCTAAAAATAGCCACGGAGAGTGGGGGAGCTGGGCTGATTTCAGAGTTATATAACACACAACACTGGGTTGGATGTTGTTGTCTAAATTAGAGCCTGTGTCCTTGCTGGTTTCTGAGTGAAGTTTACAACTGCCCTATGGCTTTAAAAATGAGAAATCATGGTGTCTGGGAGTTAGATTCCTAGTCAGAATCCAGGGACCAGAGTACAGAGAAGTATAAAGAGTACTGAGGAGGCCGGGCCTCAGAAATGGTGATCCAGAGCCTCATGTGCTAGGGTAGAAGCTAGACTAGAGAATTCCAGAAGCTCCACGTGGTCATGAGACTACTCAGCCGTTTTTTTTTTACCAAAGTCAGAGTGATACTCATATAACATTTTAATTTTTCCATTTGTCACATAGACACAACATAGGCATACATGCATATGCATGTTCTTTGCATGTACGAGGGCACATGTGCCTGTGAGGACATGCATGTCGAGGTTTGAGGCTGATGCTGGGAATCATCCTCCATAGCTTTCCCACCTTGTTCACTGAGGCAGAGGTCTGTCAATCAAACAAGAGCTGAATAGTATGACTAGTTCTACTATCCAGCTTGTTCTGGGGACCCCCGTTTCTGTCTTCTGAGGTTAGAATTACTGGCTGTCCTCCATTCCCCCCCAACATTTGTGTGGATTTCTGGGGATCTGCACTCCGGTCCTTATAGTTGTGTGCCAATCAGCTTTAATCACTGAGACATCTCCCTAGCCCCCATGTAACATATTTGGGAGGGGGTTTTGAAATCAACATCTCTACAAATCTTTTGTCCTTAAAGCTTCATTTGGAGTTAGGAATAGGACTGAGGGTCCATTGTGTATGTGAGCTGAGGAGACCAGTGAAGTACCCAGGATGGGAGCTCTGGCACCCGAGAGCTCCTGTCCCCATCCTAGCTCTGTTGCTTAGCAACATCATGATTCTGGCCAAATCGCCGAACTCTTCTGAGCTTCCATTTCATCATTTGTGCGATGGGGACACAGATAGTCACCCTCCAGTGGGGGTTATCTCAGGATTAAATAGCATGTTAATAAAATCAATGAATGTCATCAATAGAAAATGATTTCTATAGATGACCGAAATCACTTGTCACAGGGCCTGGTTCTTATCTAATATTTAAGAAAAGCATTAACTATGTTTAGTTATATTCATTAGGCACTTCAATCCTCTGTCTGCGCATTTGCTCCTCTATTTCTCCTTGCTGTGTTCTTTTGGTCTTCTGATTGGAGCCACGAGTCTGAAGAAATGCCTTTCTCAATTTCCTCCTCTTGAGTCCCTTAAGTGTTAGTGTTCTCTCTCAACACAAACACATGGCATTATTATTATTTATTATTATTATTATTATTATTAATTATTTGAGGCAGGGTTTCACTTTATGGCACTGGCTTGCCTGGAACACACTATATAGACCAGGCTGGTCTTGAACTCACAGAGACATACCTGCTTTTGCCTCCTGGGTGCTGGGATTAAAGGCCTGCACCACCACACCCAACCAAACACTTTACTTTGAACCGCTTGAGAGTGAGTTAACATACACGATAGCCCTTTTTCTCTAGATACTTTAATGAGGGTTGTGGTGGTTTGAATGAGAAGTGTTCCCCACAGGCTCTTACATTTGAACCTTGGTCACCAGTAGATGGTGCTGTTTGGGGGAGGTTATGGAACCTTTAGGAGGAAGTACATTACTAGGGTGGACATAAAGGTTTGTTAGAGAGGCCCCACTTCCTTTCTCCCTCTGCTTCCTGACTGCTAGGCCCACCTAACTTGCCTGGTGCCATGTTTTCCCGTCTAGTACTATAAGCCCAAAGAAACCCCTTTCCCCCTAGGTTGCTTTCTCTTGGGATATTTTATTACAACAACAGAAAAGTAACCCATACACAGGGTTTCCCTGGAGTTCTCAAGTGCACAAAGAGACACTACAACACACAGTTATCACCAAGCTTTCCCCACATTTTATCACTTGTCTCTTTGTGTCCATTGCAGCCAAATTATTTTCTCCAGTCTGAGGTCCTAGTCCAGAACACTCTGTGTCCTGTCCCTAATCGATAGCACTTTCCCATCCTTTATCTCTCACTTATAAAGTCTACTCACTCTGTTGAATACCTCCTGACTGGGTTTATTTCACGTGTCTTCATTCTGAGTTCAGTTTATACTTCAAGAGTGGCGCTGTGTCCTTTTTTGAGCTCCAGTGTCTATTCCCTCACTAGTGACGGCGTCTTTGATCACCAGGATGAGGTGGGGTGTGCCAGGGTCTGCCCCAGAAAGCTGTAGTTGCTTCATTAGGAAATTGTTACTTCTCCCGCACCGAGATGCCATGACACTTCGCAAATAACAGGTTTCTTAGACGCCGAGTCAACTGCAAAATCCATTAATGATCCTTACCCGAGACAACTAAGGCATAAATGGTGGCTGCCAGGTGGTGTGGTTCTAATTTCATGATTCCTTTTTGCATTTGTGAGTCGGAATGCCACCCCAAGGACCCAGCTTCCTTCTCCGCTGTCTGTTTAATCATAGCGGTATGGATTCAGAAACCCATTTTCTTCCATAGATTATAATTGGTTGCTATGATTGTTTACTGGGATGTCAAATTGTTCCAGGTTGGCAGCAGACAGCCCTTCCTGCCGTCTCCTGTGTCCTTTTTGACATTTCTGTTGTTTGAGAACTTACTTACCTCCTGGCTGCGGGAGATATTTTAGACTCCTGCTCTCTGCTTCCCTCTGCCTATCAACCCGCCATTTCTCCAAGGAGCCCCGTTATCTTCTTATTCAGAGAATGGTATGTGGAACTTAAATCCCGGGCACTTGGTATGTTGATTGCTGAATGAGGAGTCTAATGTTTGCAACTAAGGCCCCTCAGAGAACTGAAGCGAGAAAAAGCCTCATGTCTACACACACCTACACACTCCCTCCTGTGTACACATAAACATAAACACATACAGCCCAGCACATGAGTTCTCTCACTGGCTCTCCCCAATTCTACTTTGTACTCAGCGTTCCCATTGCGTCTTCTTTCCATTTTAAGACTCATTTTTCTAGTGGCCAGAACCGTGGCTTCCATTACGCAGCACACTGAAGTGGTTTCAGCGGCTAAACCACCTGCTCGACTGTGGAAGACGAAACCTAACCAGGGCTCTGTGTGTGTGTTTGCAGCAATTTTGAATCTTTACTTGGAGAGGTTATAGTCAATGTGTCAGGAAGTTACTTGCAGCTACTGTTAATAGCTTTGTGCATTGGAGGTCCATTGCTCATGTCAAGAATAGAGCAGCTGTGGGACTCTTCTCTGTCCTTGCCCTAGGGAAAGGTCCTTTTCGCCCTTCAATCATTTGTTAGTCATCTTTCTATTTATCTATCAATGTCATCTATCTATCTATCTATCTATCTATCTATCTATCTATCTATCTATCTATCTATCTATCCATCCTATCTATTTATCTATCCATTCATCTATCAATCAATCTGTCTATCTATTATCTATCACCTATCTATCTATATATCTTGTCTTAGGGTTTCTATTGTTTTAAAGGAAAGCATTTAATTGGGGCTGGTTTACAGTTCAGAGGTTTAGTCCATTATCATCATGGCAGAATCATGGTGGAGTGCAGGTAGACATGGTCCTGGAGAGGAGCTGAGAGTTCTACGTCTAGATTCTCAGGGAGCAGGAAGGAAGAATGAGTCACTGGGCCTAAGTTGAGCTTCTGAAACCTCAAAGCCCACCTCTGGTGACACTTTCTCCAACAAGGCCACACCTCCCAATAGTGCCGCTCCCCATGAGCTGATGGGGGGCCATTTTCATTCAAACCACCATATATCTATTAATCATCTATGTATTAATCATCAATCATCTGTCTATCATCACTTTATCATTTGTCTGTCTTGTCTGTCTTCTATGCCTTCATTTGTCACTCTGTCATCCACCCATCTACCTATCTACCTATCTACCTACCTATCTATCTATCTATCTATCTATCTATCTATCTATCTATCTATCTAT
>CABHPH010157424.1:29712-44134 GCA_902168325.1 Peromyscus nudipes | reverse complement strand
GAGAGTCTAAAGGCCTCCCTGGGACCAGCTGTCAAGTAGGGTAGACTGTGTGCACTCACCCGAGCACCCAGGAGAATGTCCAGGAAGTCCAGATGTTTCCGCTGCTGGATCTTTTTCTGTTCCTTCTCATCCTGAAGGGCTGCCTTCCGCTGCCTGATGACCTGGTCTGGACCAAGAGCATAGGTGTCACTGCCTACTTTGGCCCTGTATCAGGAAGGGTGCAAAGGATCCCAGGGGAAGAACCAAGGACTCCTAGTTGGCATGCAGTGGCAGGGGGACAGGGGGCTTGAAGGAAAGGCCCACCTGTATGCTCATGGGCTATCTGGCAGGCTCGCAGGAAACGCTGGCCATGTGGAGTGCGCCAGTAAAGGAAGTCATTGTGGTACTGGAAGGATTCGATGCGCTGCTGCACCAGCAGTGTGAGCTCACTGACTGCCAGGTAGTAGCTGCTGTCTCTATGCAGAAGAGGGTGGAGAGAGGGAAGAGGTCTGAGCAGCTTTCTTTTAGGAATCCTATCCAAAATACTTCCCATTCCTCTTCTTTCCTCCTTCAGCCTCCTCACTAACACCAAATGTGTCTTCCACCACTAGTAGAGCCAGGGCAAATCAAGGCAGGACCTCTGCAACCAGAGATCAGGAGCCCTTCAGCTTCCTTATCTGAGAGCCTTGGGTAGAGGGGCCTCTGACCTGTCGCTTAGGCCACTGTCTCCTTTGCCAAAGGTGCACTTCATGAGGGTGTCCAGCGCCATGTGTCCTACGTCACAGAAGATGTCAAAGCTCTTATTCTCGCTAGCCTTTTTCTCCCATTTGTCCTGGAATCCAGAAAGAGAGGGAATGTAATGTGCAAAAGGGCTAGGCTACCTGGCCAGGGAAGCAGGCAGGCTAACTACAGAGCTTCACTTCTCCCTCCTCTCCTCCAAATCCATTCCCCCAGTCTCATCGCCAGCTCTGTAACAGACCATCTGCTGTGGTCTCCCAGCTCCCCCTACCGCCATCTCCAGTGGATCACACAAATCTTCCCCTCCAAATTTCCTTCCCCCAACTCATGGCTTTATTCCAGTCCCCAACTCCAGCAGGCACTCCCTGGGAACCTGGCAGCCAAACCTGCCAGAGAATTAAGTATGCCACTACAGCAGGTAGGTGAACTTCAGATCTTCATTCTCACACCCCCTCCAAATCCAATACTCCAGTCTCATTCCTAGATTTGTAGCAGACACCCTGTTTATGCTTCTTCTCACTCTTGGCCCCATTCCCAGGGGACTAAAGCATGTCCTGTGGGACACCCTGATTTCCTCTCTTCTGTGGACCCCCTCACTCCTCCCAGGCCTTCTCCATTCCTAAGTGCCAGCTCCCATATCTAGAAACCCATTTTACCAGGACCCCTCTCCCATGCAACACCTATCTGAGAAAAATTCCCTACCAAGCAACACACAGCCACCACACTCTCCTAACAACCAGAGAGGGCAACAGAAAGCAAAGAACAAAACATCTGTGCAACAAAGACAAGACCAGATATCAGCACCTAGAATTATAATCTTCCCGAACCCAAATGCCTAGAAGCCAGCATGAAAATACAATCAATAACAGCTAGAACAATATGTTTCCACTAGAGCCCAGCAACCCTAACACAGCAGGCCCCTGAGAAATGCAACATAGCTGAAGCACAAGATAAAGATCATAAAATAGCATTATTAATATGATAGAGGTCCTTAAAGAGGAAGTCAATAAACCCCTTAAAAATCCATGAAAGCATAAATAAACAGTGGAAGGAAATGAACAAAACCATTCAAGTCCTGAAAGTGGAAATAGAATGAATAAAATTAATGAATAAAAGAAAACCCAAACTATAGGAAATCTGGAGATGAAAACTTTAGGAACTCCAACAGGAACTTCAGAGGCAAGACTTACCAACAGAATACAAGAGACAGCCATTTGAGACAAGATAGAAGAAATGGATACCTCAGACAAATAAAACATAAGATCTAAAAAGCTCCTGGCACAAAACATCCAGGAAATCTGGGACACTATGAAAAGACCAAACAAGAATAGTAGGAATAGAAGGAGAAGAATCTCAACTCAAAGACACAGAAATATTCTCAACAAAATCATAAAAGAAAATTTCCCTAACATTAAGAAGGAGATGCCTTTGAAGATACAAGAAGCATACAGAACACCAAATATATTGGACCAGAAATGAAATTCCCCTTGGCACATAATAATCAAACACTAAACACACAAAACAAAGGACGAGTATTAGAAGCTGCAACGGAAAAATGTCAAGTAACATATAAAGGCAGACCTATAAAAATTACACCTGACTTCTCAGTGAAGACTCTAAAAGCCAAAATGGCCTGGATAGATGTTTTACAAACTCTGAGAGATCACAGATACCTCTTCTGAATACTATATGCAGCAAAACTTTCAATCACACTAGTTAGTGAAAACAAGACATTTTGTGATAAAATCAAATTTAAGCAGTATCTATTTACAAATCCAGCTCCACAGAAGGTATATAAAGAAAACTCCAATCTAAAAAAGTTTACCACACCTGGAAAAACACAAGGAATAAATAAGATCAGACCATCAAATCTAAAGAGGGGGAACACACACACATCATCACAACAAAATAACAGGAATCAACGAACACTGTTCATTCCCAACATCAATGTTCTCAATTTCGCAATAAAAAGACACATTAACAGAATGGATGCAGGGCCCATCATTCTGCTGCGCCCAAGAAACACACCTCAACAACAACGATAGCAATTATCTCAGGGTAAAGGGTTCGAAGAAGATATCCCAAGCAAATGGACCTAAGAAGCAAGCTGCTATGGCCATTTTAATATCTGACAAAGTAGACTTCAAAGCAAAACTAATCAGAAGAGATAGGGAAGTACACTGTATACTCAGCAAAGAAAAAATACACCAATAGGACGTTTCAATTCTTAGCATCTATGCACTGAACATAAGGGCCGTTTGTAAAAGAAACACTAATACAGCTTAAATCACATACTGATAGTGGGGAACTTCAATACCCCACTCTCATCAAGAGACAGGTCAACCAGACAAAAACTAAACAGAGAAATGCTGGAGCTAACAGGCATTATAAACCAAATAACAGATATTTTCAGAACATTTCACCTAAACACAAAAGAATAGACCTTCTTCTCAGCACCTTATAGAACATTCTCTAAAGTAACACATACTCAGACACAAAGCAAGTCTCAACAAATACAGAAAAAGTGAAATAACACCCACTATCCTATCAGACCACCACAGACTAAAGCTGGATCTCAATAACAACAGAAACAACAGAAAGCCTACAAACTCTTAGAAACTGAATAACACACTACTGAATGAAAAATGGGTCAAGATAGAAATTAAAGGCTTGAATTGAATGAATTCTAGAATTGAATGGAAAAATCTAGAATTGAAGGAAAATGAATAAACATGTCTGAACTTACAGGACACAATGAAGGCAGTTCTAAGAGGCAAGTGCATAGCACTAAATGCCTACATTAAAAAAATGGAGAGATTTCATACTAGTAACAGCACACATGAAAGCTCTAGGGCAAAATAAAGAAATCACACCCAAAAACATAGAAGGCAAGAAATAATCAAACTCGGGGCAAAATGAATAAAATAGAAGCAAACAAAAAATATTTTAAAAATCCATGAAGCAAAGAGTTGGCTCTTTGACAGAATCAATAAGGTTGACAAACCCTTATTCACAGTGGTTTTCAACCTTCCTAATGCTGTGACCTCTAAAATAGTTCCTCATGTTTTGGTGATTCACAACCATAAAATTATTTTGTTGCTACTTCATAACTATAATTTTGTTACTGTTATGAATCATAATATAAATATCTGATAGCAGGATATCTGATACGTGACCCCTGTGAAAGTGTCATTTGACCTCCAAAGGGGTCATGACCCACAGGTTGAGAACTGCAGCCTTATCTAAATTAACTAAAGGCAAAGAGAATATCCAAACTAACGAAATTAGAGATGAAGGGGGGACATAACAACAGACACCAATGAAATCCAGAGGGTCATGAGGATATACTTTAGAAACCTTTGGCACCATTGTTGCAGTCATAATGAGGACAGGGTTTCAGGGACACCCAAGGCAAATTGGCATGGGTACAGAAGGCTGGTCCAACAGCCCACAATTCCAGGATCCTGCCATAGGGAGGGTACTCACCAGCATGACACGTGTGGACTCAGCAAATATGGCCACATAGGGCTTCAGCACATCATAATGGAACCCAGGTGTGAGCAGCTTGCGGTGTTGGAACCATTTGGGCCCATCAAGAACCAGTAAGCCTTTCCCTGAGAAGGGAAGGGAGATGGAGGCTGTGGACTCCAGGCAATTCTGCTTTACCCATGAGAGCTAGGATCAACCACAACTTTTGCCACCCCCAAATCTGGAACACCCTGTGGGGAGGCACTACAATAACCAATATAGATAGACCTCTGGTACCCAATTGTGACCTCCCAACATAGAAACCTCCCAATTGAGACCTCCCAACATAGAGAAGGTAGCAGATCTTGACTAAGTCAATAGGCTAAGACTGTTACCTTCCTACCAAGCAGCCCTTTCTTAGCTCCCAGGAAGCTTCCAAGGGTAAATTAATAAATAAAGGAACTTTGGAGAAGCATATGGCCTTGGATCAAGAAGATTCAGAGGAGGCTGGAGAGATGGGTCAGTGATCAAGGGCCCTCACTGCTCTTACAGAAGACCTGTGGTCAGTTCCCAGAACACACATGACAGCTCACAACCACATATAAGTCCAGTTCTAGGGGATCCAACATAGGTACCTGTGCACAAGTGGCATAATCTACACAAACACACATAGAGGTAAATAAAAGTGAAAATAAGAATAAGGCCAGGTGTGGTAGTGTACGCCATTAATCCCAGCACTCACTCAGAAGTCAGAGGCAGGTGGATCTTTGTGAGTTCAAAGCCAGCCTAGTCTACACAGAGAGTTCTAGGCCAGCTAAGGCAACATAGTGAAACTCTGTCTCAAAGTCAATTGATTAATCAACTAATTAATTAATTAATTAAAAGAAGTAGATGACTCAGTGGCTCCCTCCACCTTCAACATCAGCCCACATACTAACAGCCAACATTGGCCCATCTTCTCTGACTAGCCCCATCTACTAACTGAAGTCTGCCTTTCAGCCACTTGCAGCCTCCATGGTCCTACAACTATTACACCCTTTCTCAGACCCTTCTTCCAGAAAAAAAGCATCGTTATAATATCCTGTAGGATCAACTCTAGGGTTACCTCCTCTAGAAAGCCATTCTTCAAAGACACATTGCCTTGCCTCTGCTTAGAAGAGAGGGAAGATGAATGTCCAGCAAGGGGAAGTGTCTAACTCTTCCTGCTCTCTTGCTGCTCTCCTGCCTCCCCACAGAGATGCTAAGCTTAGGACAGGCACTCAGGAGCCAGGCAGTCCACTGGAGGGATAACCGGCTGAGTATGGCAGGGCAGGATTCTGGTTACTTAGCACAAGGGAGGGAAGGGAAGGTACAGTAAAACAGATGTTCACTTACCGATCCACTGGAGTAAGAAGTCATACACATCTGGAGCCTTTGGGTCTGCAGAACAAACAATGTCAGTCACAGAGAAACAGGATATTCCCAGGTGAGGCATAGTGATGAATGAGGTAGGGACTTGGTTATTCTCATCCAAGATGTTAGACACAGGCCCTGACCTTCCCCAACTTGGTCCCTGAGCCCATCATTCCCAGGAAACGCCACACTCTCTCCAGGGCACCTTACCCCCACGGCTGTATACAGCTTTGGCATAGTCAGGCTCGTAGATGTTCAGGAAACCAACGAATTGTCCAAACCAAAGAGAATGAGCATAGGGGAACTGTTGGGACCAGGATACCACCTTGTCCAGGCTCCCTAACTTCTGGATCTGAAATGATAACAAAAGACAAGGACCACTTAGGAACCCAGTATAGCCAGAAGACCCCAGGTTTCTGGGAAAAGAAGGAAGGACACTGCCCAGGCAGAGCCTGGAACCTCCTTCCTTCCTCCTGTACCCCCACTCTCCTGCACATTTCTAATACCCTCTCCAGTCCCAGAGCTGCTGCTCTAAGCCCGGGAATGCTTGTCACTCCCAAGCCACTCCCTTCAAAATGACCAGTTGTGCCTTCTTTGCAGTTCTGGCTCCCAGTCCTATATCTATATATAGGTATAATCTGCCTATAGAGTCATCTTTCTGAATCCTGAATTCAACCAAAAGGTGGACTTATGCATGCAATGTCAGGGAGTGAAAGTGATAAAAATCATCTTTACCTATTGATAAAGGGACATTTGTGGTACTCTTCCTCCTTTCTAGCTGGTAATTCCTGGACTTCTCTCCCTTCTCTTATGTCTCTCTTCTTTCCTGCCTGCCCCTGAAGTAACTAAGGTAACACCATTTTGTCCTGACTCCTTTTTGTGTCCACTTAGAGAATTTTCAAGCCTCTAGACTCTCAATAACCATCTCTGTCTTGGCAACACATTCAGGATTTCTGTGATTTGGACCATGGTGCAGATGTATTAACCAAAATAATTAATGTTTAAGTCTAAAATAATTGTCATGTTATGTCTAAATAACTACTATGTTCTGCTGAAACAAATGTTGCAAGGTTACTCTGACCCTCATCTAACATTGGAGTCATTGTGGTTTCTATCTTTAAAAATTTTGTATCCCTGAGCTTCAACACCAAGAGGCTCTGAGGCCTTAGCTCACTCCTGTTTTCTGCCCAGAATTAAGGATCTCTGATACTCTTAACTGGCTTAATCGGTTGTCTATATCACTCTTGAGTGAATTATTTCCCCCACATGGGGTTTACTTACATTCTGCTCCCTATATTTCCCATGGCTCCTGAGAGCCATGCCTGTGCCCTTCTGCAGTATTCCAACCACAGACACAAGACCTTGGCCTCAGTCATGGATTATCATGACCTCCCTAGAGACAGCCTTCTCCTATGGACCCTGATTGTCCCCAGGAGTCCAGTGAGAGTGAGGACAGCTCACAGGGTCTGGTCCCACTTTTGCAGCTGCAATCTTTCAAAATGGCTGTTGAGACATTGTTCTTCTAAGGGTCATGTGGCTGCTGGCAACCTTCTCTGAGTTACACAACAAATGTCTCAGATTTATCCTCAGATGCCTTAAGCCTGGATACTTACTATCAGATCTAGAACAGCTTGTTTTCTCCCAAAGGAAGGAAGCAGGGGAAAAACAGGAAATGGATATAAGTCACTGCACCCAGCTCTCCAGCAACCTGCCTCATCCATTTATTTGCACCGGGGTTGACCCTGGCAGCAGTGAACAATAGGAAGGTCTTGTTCTCCAAGAGTAAGTTAGACTCCAAGAACAAAATCAGAGAGGGACAGTAATAAAGTTTAGTTGAACCATGACCTCTTCATAGGTGGGAACAGTGCATTCTAAGGCCAACAGAATGGTCTCATATGACACAACAGAACAGGGATCATGACTGAGCTTGTCCTGCTGTCCTTCCTGTCAACAAATCTGCTCAGGCCATTTGCTAATGGACCTAAAGATCAGTTGGCTAGTGTCCAAGGAGCAAGCTCCATGCTTCACCAGTCTGCCGCAGCCACAGCCCTCTTGGGGACTGCTAGAGGACAATATTAATCTGTGTGGAGAGATGGCTCGGTAGAGGAAGCACTTGCTTCCCATGCAAGAAGACCTGAGTTTGAACCTTAGGCCCTTACTTAAAAGCCAGACACGGTGGTTATATCTGTGACCTAAGAGTCAGATAAAAAGATCACAGGAGGGGCTTGCCGACCTGCCAGTCTTTCCAAAATAGGGAGAGCTCTGGGTTTAATAAGAGACCTTGCCTTAAAAAGTGAAATGGAAGGGGCTATAGCTGTGGTTCAGCTGTTAAGAGCCATACTGCTCTTGAAAAAGACCCAAGTTCAGTTCCCAGCACCCACATGGGACTGCCCATAATTTCCTGTAAATCTAGCTCCTGGGAATTTGACACCCTCTTCTGGACTCTGCCAGCACCTGCACTCACATGTACACATTCACTACACACACACACACACACACATGCAAGCACACACTTATGTAATTTTTAGTTTTTAAAAATCTTTTTAAAGGGGATGGAGAGATGGCTCAGCAGTTAAGAATACTGGCTGCTCTTCCAGACAACTGGGGTTCCCAGTTTATACTTGGTGGCTCACAACCATCTGTAACTACAGTTCCAGGGGCTCTGACACCCTCTTCTGGCCTCTATGAGCACCAGGTACACATGATATACATATGTACATGCAGACAAAATACCCATATACATAAAATAAACTGAAGCAAGTTTTTTAATTCTCAAAAATGAATAAATAAGGTGGAGAGTCATAGGAGACATACAACATGAGCCTCTGGTCTTCACACACACAGATGAATATACATACATAACACACACACACACACACACACACACACACACACACACACAAATTCATCTGCTTGTAAAACAGAGGTGAATGTTTAGAAAAGCCAACCATTGAGGGTAGAAGACAGGGACTTCTCTTCTCCAACATGCTAAGTCCCAGTGCAGAGCTCAGGTATCTCCAGTACAAAAATTTAACTCAACAGCCATCTTTTGACTTCCCAGATCTTAACAAGATCTCTCAGTCCCTGAACCGAATGCCACCTGCCAGGACCCTTCCCATGAGTCTCTGCTGTGCCGTCTGAGGCCACTCAGGGAAGTCTTGTGGGGATCAACATAGTTGCTCTCCTCCTCAATTGCTATCCCTTGGTGTCCTTGTGTGTCTAGAATCAGTCATCTTGACATTTAGGATCTCTTCTTAACACATATAAGACTATTAGGACCCGGTATGTGTGAGTCCAAGCCACTGTTGAGACTTCAAATAAGAGACAGAATATGAGGTCTGCTATGAAACAATCCCTCCTAGAAATATCTGCGTAAGCAAGACCAGAACAATGGCAGTATCAATGAGCATGTTAACATGAAAGGCAGAAATTTTCACAGGGTCCACCCCTAGACAAAGAACGGCAAGCAACTACTGAGTGTGGGGAGAGTAAGAATGAGCCTCTCTCAGGGAAAGACGGAGAATTAGCCTCTCCCAGGGGTGAACCCCTTATTGGTTTTCCAATGCAGAGTGATCAGTCTTGAAACCGTATCAACAATAAAAACAGACTGAGGAGGAGTGTGTGTGTGTGTGTGTGTGTGAACACACATATGTAACAATAATAAGGAAAAAGAGGCTATCAATTTGAGGGGGACATGGGCGGGGTTTGAGAGAGAGTAACTGGGAGTCGCTGGAGAAAGGAAAAGGGGTAGAGGTATAATTCCATTCTAATTAAAAATATATAATTTTTTAAGATTTTTAAATAAAGCTGAAGAGTAGGAGCACCTGCAGGAAGAATCAACCAAAACGAGAAGCACCAGCTCTGGAGTAACCCTCCTCCTGCTTGCCCTTAACCCTGGCCCCCTGGCTGCTGTTTGCCCTTAAACCCAGTCCCTGCCTCTCTGCCTCCTCTTTCATAGAGTTGTTCAGACATCTTTGCGGGGAGGACTGGGGGAAACCAAGGACCAGATGGATTTGGGAGGAAAGAAGAAAAAGAAGGCAAATGTGTCACAGTATTTTGCATCAAGCATCCTCTACAGAAATTTCACATCTGACATTTAGCTGCCCAGCTGTTTGCTATGTCCTTATAGTTTGTCCTACGGATACTCATCTAACTCAGCAGTCTGAAGATGACTACCCCCGTTTTATCAATAACAAAGAACAGAGAGGAGGGATGACTTAACAAACAGGGCACAGCAAAGGTCAATGATCAATGTTGGCTGAACAGAACGAACCTGAGTTCTTAGTATACGGGGCAATGCTAAGGGGGCTGCTCCAGTAATAAGCAGGGCCAGAGATAAGGCCTCTGAGGTCACAGAGGATTGATTTCCTTTCCTTGAGCTGGAAACCGATACCCCCTACACACACACACACACACACACACACACACACACACACACACACACACACACACACCCTGCCTCAAAAGGACACATTCTGAGATCTAAATAGGATGAGAGATAGATGCTACCAATGCCTCCAGATTGTAAATCAAGAAGGGAGAAACTAATCCTGGTAGAAACTTCCACACCCCAGGCCTACACCCACCTACCCTCCTTTCCTTCCTGTGCACATCCTCACTGCGTTAGAATCAAATGTCAGTTACTTGGCTTTTTTGTTTGTTATTTGGTTAGTTTTTTGTTTGCTTTTTTGATTCACTGTGTCTGGATTAAAATGCAGGAGGTCCCCGGTCCAGCCTTGATTTGAATCCTGAACTATTATATGTCCTTAAGTGAACACCTTGTCCCTTTGAATCTCAACTTCCTCATCTTTTCTCCCACTAGGGAAACAAGTCCACACCCTGCCCTTCACAGGTTTAGGTGTGAATCCAACCCACAGCAGAGAGAGGTGCCAAGCCCTGAAGGAATGCAATGGTGGTGTGCCTAAGATGGTTCCCCAGGGAACTTGTATAGTACTTAAGATCAGCCACCACTCCAATCTTGGCATGCCCTTCCTGGGGTCAAGCCAAAGCCCTCCAGATAGTGGTACTGGCAACAAGCAGCCGAAGCTAGGCTGTGTTCCAGGCTCTTTGTGTACTTCCAAGGTGGGGTGGAGGCCCTGGGAAGAAGAGGGCAGCCAGCTCTGGCATGGAGTTGTGAGAGAGTAAGGACTACATGCTATAGAAGTCCACTGATTGGGGGTCCTCCCCAACTCTGAAGAAAGCAGCTAAGCACAAAGTGGGAGGTACAGAGGGCCCCTTCCCATGTGTCTCTCATGCTCCTTCAGGGTGTAACCTCAACCTCCCAGAGTTGTCAGAGATGCTCCCAAGTCCTCCTGATCCCTCACCTCCCTTCCCCACTACTCTCTGGCCTCTGCGGACACCTCTCCCTATAAGCTAGCCTTTTGGGTTCATTCATTCAGCCATGCCTGGTCTGTATCAAGTTGTGTGCTGTACCTTGAGGGCACAGAAATAAATCAGACCAGCTCTCCATTCTCCAGAAGCCTCAGACTAGTAGGAAAGATGAAAAGAATGAAGCAGAAGTGGACCCTGGGGAGGCACCTCTACCATCCTGGGAGCAGGGGGGGCTCTAGTGTCTGTTTTCTCCCACCCAAACCATCCTTTTTCAAAATTAATTCTGGATGCTCAGTGGTACAGCGAAGTTCATAGGCTATCCCCAACAGGGGACAAGAATAAGATTAGAGATTAAGTTCATTTCCAGTGTCAGTTCCAAAAAATAGGCAATTCCCAGATGGAGGAATAAGGAAGTAGAAAGAATTATACTCCCTTTCTGCCACTCTCCCTGGCATCCGTGCCTAGGCTCCCAAACCTGCCTGCAGCTCAAAACATTCAGGAAGACTTTTAAGCTTAGGTGCCTAGTTACAACCTGACATATTAGAATCTCCAGAAGTTGGAGGGGGGCATCTGCTTCTCCCATTTCGCTTCAAACATGTTGAGGTGGACCCCTACTGTGCTGAGCCTGGGAAAATGCTATAGTTTCTCAGCTACAGGAAGGGGACACAGAAGGTACCTCCTGGCTTTGCAGGCACCAACCTCTCAGACATGCTGGGAAATCACAGGAGGCAGCACTTGTTGGTAGTTGAAATCTTTACACTATACAGAGCAGGACGCATAAGAAATCTAAACATGACTGCCTAGTTGTTGGGTCTCACTTTGAGGATTCAGTCTGTTCCCTGTGTGATCCATCAACAAACCTCAACACAGACTTGCACTTTGGGCCTCAGAATGATGGAAAAGAATCTTGGGCCTTCTTAAGCTCCACCTCTGAAGTGCTGTGTTGCTTCTGAAGCCAGCTTGAAAGGCAAGAGTGGGAAAGCTGACTAGGAGTCTTGGTTCCAGGCATTACCCCCTGCCGGAACTGATGGTTTCCTTCCCAGCCACCGGGGAATTAGTACTGATTCTCCCACATCCCCCTCTCGACCTACCTCAAGAGCATGACCAAAAAGCCAGTGAGTGGGGGGCCCTGGGAAGCTGTCCAGAGCCCTGGCCAGCTTCTGCCTCCGCAACAACAGGCTGAGGAGCTTGAGGACGATTACGATCAGGATCACTACAGAAGCCCACAGGCCCAGGCGGGACAGGCTAGGGGAGAGGAGGCTGAGTGCCATGGCTAAACTTGCAGGGTCCAGACTCCCAGCTGCCTCCAGCTGCCCACAGGTTGCCTTATACTCTGGACACAGGCACCCTGCCAGTTCCCACCTCCTTGCCACGCCCGACAGCCAGCAGCAGCCCAAACTGGGCTGAGTGCCATAGGGTGGAGATAGTTGCCTCAAAGTTCATAAGCAACAGAGAGAGCATGACTGGCTTCTACCAAAATACAGCTTAATAGAGACCAGGCCATGAGCATCCCACCTTGGTTTCTTGGAGAAGAGAACATAGGGCAGTTCTTGATTTGATCATTGCAACTACCTTTTATTTACAAGTACCTTCTATGTTTAAGAGACTTTATACACACTGTTTCACTTAATCCACCCACAGAGGTCATAGGTACTCTTTCTTTACATCTGTTTCCCGGATACGATCATCTGTGCTTTCTCATTAGACAGCTTCCACTGTCCCCTTAATGTGGACCAATGATGGGACTCATATTTTTGCCTGTTTCATAATGTTTTGAGTCCTTTTTCTGTGAGATGACTTTAGGGACTATGTCATAGCCCCAAAAGGATCAAAGGAGGATGAACTACTACCCCTAAAGCCATAGTACAAATTGGACAGGAATATAGAATAGACTTTCAAGATATGAAGATAAAACATCAAATCCCTCTTGAATAGGTGGAGCCACTCAGGCCCAATGATGAGTAGAGAAATGCCCAGTATCCCAGAAAGACAGTAGTTGCTCTGAATGCCACAGCCAAGGTTCTGTTGAAGGACAGTCTTAGCTGAAGCACCTGCCCTGACAGAGGATCCCTGCCATTTTCCCTCCAATGTAGAGTTGTATCATTCTGGACAGCCACAAAACACAGAATTCACCACCAATATTGATATAAGGATCCTTTCAGAAGGGTAGATAGGGTTATAAAGCATCAGACAAGATCTGACATGGCATCCATAAATTAGCAACAAGAATCCCATCAACACTCTTGCAAAAAGGAACAAGAATGGTGTGCCCACAAGTAAGTTGGAACTGCATTTGCTAGACATAATGCTGACACAGGGAACTGTACTCCAAACCTTTTCTTTTTCCACTTTTCAACCTCCTACTAATGTCCCCCAACAGTCAACTAAATCAGGAGATAGCAAGGGCATAAAGGAGGGTCAATTTATGGAAGTCAGATCTTCAGTAGAGACAGAAAAACAAAGACTGAGTGGGTGCAGAGGTGACAGGGCCAAACCAGGGCACAGGTGGACTTGGAACTCCAACAGTAGGTCCTGACTCAGAGAATGGTGTGTTGTCAACATGGCTTTCTTGTCCTTTCTTGCAGAGGAGACCAAGTCTCCTCCCTGTTGGGGAGATAGCATATCCAGACCAACTCATAGGCAGAAAAGCAAGATATAAAATGATGAAAGGAACTCCAATAGTTTCTTCTCTATTGGTCTGTCCCACTTCTGAAAATTCATATCCAGGATTCACCTTATCCCAATGAAAATACAATTCACCCAGGTCAGAGAATTAGCAAACATGATGAGCTATCTGCTGACTTTTCACATTTTATAGTAAATTTGTATATTAGTGTGGCCCTATCAGGAAGTGTGATAAAGGATGTGTTTGAGGAAGGACCTAAGGGAGCATCAAGCTGATGAACAAGTCATAGCCCCTGTCAAGGACCACATGAGGTTCACCTAAAAGTGAAAAGGGCTAACTTAGAAAGCTTTGAGTGGTTAGAGTAGACTTTGGCTGAGTGAATCCCTAGTATCATTTTCCTGAAGCCCTCTTCTACCCAGTGCCATTCATTTAATGTCTCTGGAGTATGTTGAGATTGGCCTTACCCCCATTTCCAGAATGACCCTGTGTTTATATAGCACAAAATTTATAGTCTATTTGTCACACCCTGCCATCTACTTTCTGATACAATCTGGTAGCTAGTTACCCTTCTAGGGCAAAAGGCAGGTCACCCTGTGGTCAAAGTCATGGGCTAGGCAACAACTAACTCCAAGGTCCTGACCTTACCTATCACTGGCCATTTGGTAGTATAATTAAAGATGTCTGTATTTATTCACCTTCCCCATAGTGATTCATTTTTTTCCAGGATAATTACAGAACCAATGTCATCTAACCAAAGCTAATGAAACTTGACTTTTAGTCTTAAATTAAGGAGTCTAGATAGTCTCTCAGTCTCTCTCTCTCCTCTCTTCTCTCTTCTCTCTCTCTCTCTCTCTCTCTCTCTCTCTCTCTCTCTCTCTCTCTCTCTCT
>CABHPH010157424.1:4183-29702 GCA_902168325.1 Peromyscus nudipes | reverse complement strand
TCTCTCTCTCTCTCTCTCTCTCTCTCTCTCTCTCTCTCTCTCTCTCTGTGTTGACTCTGGAAGGTAGGAGGTAAAGCATGCTAAACATTTAGAGGGGAGATGAATTGACCAATGCATTGTTCCTTTAGGAGATGGCAAGCCTGGATAGGGAAGTAGAAGAAAGTCTGATTCTGGGCTGCTTTTCTGGGAGGGGCCTGAGGCTTAGCTAAGGCTGGCAAAGGAGATGAAGTTAGAAAGAGGATGTTGCTGGTAGCCTCAGAGATTCTACTTATCTTCTCATGCTAGAAACAAGGCCCAGGACTCATGATGAATGCTGAGGGCCATGGGAGAATACAGCAGGTGACAACTAGTGTTTGACAAGTCGACCCACCAGTCGTATAACTCCCTGATGGGGAGCCCCACCTGGCAAAGCCGAGGGGTCACTGACTGTGGAAACCAGTTGTTTTCTGTCTGTAACTTTTTCAGGTGCCACTGCTATGCCTCCCGAATAAGAACAGCTGTGGGGTGCTTTCCACAGCCCTTTGGTCATGTGTTTTACATCTCTGGGCACACATTTAGCTGTGGATTTCTGTTTAAGCTGTGTGATTCTGATGTATAGAAATATTACCAGAGGAAAGTAACAGTATTCTCAGTCTCAAAGACAGCCTTTTGCACATTTTGCAAAGACCTTAGAACTAGTCCAAAACAGACTAAGGTGCCACTATAGAATATACACAGACTAACTCCCAGGTATTGTTTATTGCTAAATCAAGGCCAGGCTGTTTACTCTGAGATTGGCTCCTTGCAGTAGCCCCCTTTCTGCATGTACCCTGACCGCTCAAGGTTCAGCCAATTGTTGACTGTCTAGGACCCCTCACCAACTTAGAGCTACGTGCAGGGGTCAATGTGACATTACTAGCACATTGGAAAGCTGGTGTATTATGTGAGACATCATTAGTGTATGAAGCGGATAAAATAACGGGAGATCCCTGCCTCATCCTGGCATCTGGAATTTTCTAAGCTTTGTGTTCTACCAAGGTCTTTCCCTCCCACCCAGACTGTATTTGCACAGGGACAATCTCAGCCTGCTTTGGATGAGTATCTTGGTCATGAAAGTGTGAAGGGAGATGGGGGATGGTGGAGCTGGTGAGGGCAGGAGAGCAGTCAGGAATGTGAGGCAGCTGGGCTGGACCAAGTCAGTTATTCTACAGGCTCGATCCAGAGTTGAGCCTCCCAAGAATACAAGGCTTCTTCCAAAATGTTTCAGTGCCCCACACACAACACAAGAATGACTTTGCCATGTCCTCATAAGAATATAGCATGACAGAGAAAACACAGACTCAGAAACCCTGCTTCTCCAGAGCTCCCTGCCCCTTCTGTGTAGGATGCTGTGATCATGTTTTCTGTGTGACATTTGTATGTATGTACAGGTGTGTAGAGAAGGGAGGTTAATGTTCAGTATCTTTTTCCATTGCTTTCCATCTTTTTTTATTTTTGAGACGAAGTCTCTCCCTGAACCTGGAGCTCACCTGCTGTACTAGATTCCCTGTTTAGCAAGCCCAGGGATTATCCTGTCTCTGCCTCCTCAGCACTGGGATTACAAATGTGCACCATCAAGGCTGAATTATTTCACATGGGTGCTGGGAATGTTTTAAAAAAATTAAGAAAAAAAAAAACATTTTTACAGATACAGTTCTTAGGTTGCAAATCCAATCTATGATTTCCCATGATTGCTACTTTTCATAAAATTACCATAAGCCTGAATTTTAGTATTGAGAATTTTTTGACCACTGTATCATAACTACTTTAAATTCCACCTGTATTCATATTTTCACTAATACAATTGATTTAAGATATAGGCTCAAATAAGAAAAAAAAAATGATGGACCAGGCAGGAATCAGCAGAGAGAATGGGAACTAGAGATGCATCGACCACTTGGCCTGCAGGCCCAGTCCTCAGCATGGAGTCACTGATGCTGCTGCCAGTCTGTGCTGCTTACCCTGCTGGAAGGAGGAGCGTATGGGCCAAGGTGCAGCCCTCAGGCTACAAACACAACAGTTATGCCTGGGGTACTAGCAGAGCAGCCAGTCCCAAGGACACACTGCCCAACTACACTATCACCCTGACTCTGAACAAGATATCAGAGATGAAGAATGGTTCATTTTCTGGGTTAAGCCTCCTCGAAAGACTTCAGTAATCCATGCTGCCATGGAAACCATGTTGATGTCCCTATGTGCTGCCATGGAAACCATGTTGATGTCCATGATCTGTTCTGCTGTGGAAACCATGGTGATGTCCATGATATGTGCTACTCCTGGAAACCATGTTGCTGTCCATGATCTGTGCTGTCATAGAAATTATGTTGATGTCCATATGTGCTGCCTTTGGAAACCATGTTGATATCCATGATATGTGCTGCTGCTGGAAAACATGTTGATGTCCATGACCTGTGCTGCCATGGAAACCATGCTGATGTCCATGATCTGTGCTGCCACCAGCTGCTATGGTCAGGGAAGCTCTTTTGCAGTGGTATCAATGACTGCAGACTCATAACTGAGAATGAGAGACACTGAAGGCTTCTGTGCAAACCTCTCTGGCCCAAACCCCCACCAAAAAAAAGAAACAGTCCAGACATGGAACTATTGAAGAGAGTCCTAAAAAACTGTGATAAAAAAGCTGAGGCTGTAGCTCTTCACAACTGATGGCTTCTGGGGGGTATGGAGGACTCAGTTATCTTTAAGGAGTTAGCCACTGGGAGTTTGACTATTCTCCAATGAGTATATGGATAACACAAATTGAACTTAGAGGTTTTGGGGGTGCCTTTTGGGGGGCACAAAGGTGAGAGGGTGAACCTGGAAGGAATGAGAAGCAAGTGTGATCAGGGTACATTGTACGAAATTCCCAAATAATAAAAATATTATGTTGGAGAACAAAAAAAAAACTTCCAATAAAATCAGTATAGTTTATTGCTTCATCAGATAGTTCTTTTTGATATAACAATGAGATTGATTTGCTATTTACATTAGTTTGCAAAACTACATTATAAAACTGAAAAAAATATATATAGGCTCAGGTCTAGAAAGATGACTCAGCAATTAAGGGTACTTGTTGCTCTTCCAAAAAACCCAGGTTTGGTTCTCAGCACTCACATGTTGGCTCACAACCATCTATAACTCCATTTTTAGGGATATGACACCTTCTCTGACCTCCACAGGAACCAGGCACACACATACATGCAGTCAAACATTCAAAGCACAAAAATAAAATAAACAAATAAAAAAGTATAGATTCTTATAGTGAAACCTACTATTCCATAAGGTGTGTGTGTGTGTGTGTGTGTGTGTGTGTGTGTGTGTGTGTATTCTACCTAAACAGGTGGGCTTAGGTGGTATAAGAAAGGAAGCTGAAAGGCCCCATTGCTGAAGACAACACCTACACAACTCATCAAAGATGGAGATGTAGAGCTGGTGCTTACATAGAGCTTTCACCCCCTACATTCCAGCATCGTTGGTACAGGAAGGTATCTGGAACTCTGTCAAAAGAGAAACATAAACATCAAGCCAGCCACAAACCCTTTATCTACAGTGATGTCCTGCCTGTAAGATATCCTAGGGTAATGGTGGCACAAGGCTTGTTAGAGTCACCAGTCAATAACTGATTTGACTTAAAGCCAACTCCATGAGATGGGCCCTACCCAAAACTTACCCAAAAATCCATACCCAAAACTGCTTGGGTGACCAAGAACCTGAGACTGGATAGTCCAAGAACCTAGGGTAAAACCAAATAATATGGTCTAAAAAAGGGGAAAACCGTAGTAATAAAATGACTCCTAACAATATTCTGCTATATTCATAGATCAGTGCCTTGTTCAGCCATCATCAGAGAAGCTTCCTCCGGACACTGATTGTAACAAATATAGAGACCCACAGCCAGACATTATGCAGAGAGTGAAAGACCTTGGGACACTCAGAGCCCTAAATGGGATGTTTCCATCGAATCCTTCCCCTCGGAGCTCAGGGAACCTTGTGGAAGAGGAGGCAGAAAGAATGTAAGAGTCAAAGGGGATGGAGTACACCAAGAAGTAAGCCCCTCTAAATCAACATGAGCAAGGTTCTTAGGAACTCACAGAAACCAAAGCAGCATGCACAGGGCCTGCACAGGTTTTTACCAGGTCTTCTAAGTATATATTATGGATTTCAGTTGAGTGTTTTTATGGGATGCTGAGTGGATCTCTGATTCTTGTGCCTTCTCTTGGGCCCTTTTTCTTCTGTTGGTTTGTCTTGTCCAACATCCTTATAATTTTTGCTTTATCTTATTACATTTTATTTTGTTATATTTTCAAATGAATGAATGAATTAAAACCTAGCCACTAGGGTAAAGGTTAATAAATGAACTGTCATTTATTCCTGCTGGGAGAGGAAAAAATCAGTTTTCTCCAATGGAGTGACACTGGGTATATCAACCACTCCAGGCCAGGCCTCATGTTCAGGAGTAGTTGATCAAATATAATGGACTCCACAGTTTTTTGTGTGCTTTTATTTGGTTATAGTTTGGTGTTTGGGTGTTTTTGGGGGGGGTGTTGTTTTATTTTATTTTCTTGTTTTGAGGGGATTTGTAATTATATTAAGTTTTTATTTGCTCTCTGAGAAAGAAGTTAAAGTTGGGTGGATAGGCAGGAGGGAGAAAGGATCTGGAAGGAATTGGGAAAGGGGAATAATATGGTCAAAATATATTTAAACTTCAAAATTGTTTTGAATAATAAAAATTATAATAAATAACAAAGAAAATGTAAAAAGAAACTTTTGCTGTAACAAAGAAGTGAAACCTTTATAAGCTTTCCTATACAGTCCTATTTTTAATTAGTACCCTAAATTTATGTTATAAATTTATAATTTTCAAGCATCATAAATTAAAATATTTTCTACACAAATTCTCCACAGAATATTACAGGGACTGCAATCATCTACACTCACCTTCTCTTTCATCACTGCAGAAAATCAAGGTATGCTTTTCTGCCGATCAGTGTGAAGTGGTGTTTTACACCAAGACAAACACCAAGTCAAAAGTCACCAGCTCCTTTTTATTTTTGTCATGTGCCCTGAAGCAAAGCCAGGCACCAGGTAGGTGAGATACCACTGGAAAAGATGCATATTAATATCCAGTCTCGTAGGCAAGTGTCCCCATAGCAAGGGGCTGGAGAAATGCTTTGAGCCTTAAAAGTTTAGTGGTTTGGACCTCTGATTACCATAGTGGGTAGCCATTCCAGCTTTGATCTGGAAGTTCCAACCCCCACTGAGGCTTCGGTAACTGTCCCGCCTACAAGGCAGGGCCAAGAGAGGACCCTAAAGACCCCAGATCCGGATACGCCGCTTCCCTTGGTTCCTGGACCCTGGACGCTAGAGGTAGAACGAGCAGAGTTCTCCAGAGAACACCGCCAGACTGCACTACGTCTTCCCCAGACCCTGCAACCTACCTATCCCTTCATTTGTAAGTTACGCCACTAAATAAAACTCCCTTTTAACTACGTGGAGTGGCCTTAATAATTTCACCAATAGATTACCGTGGTGTATTCCTACTGATAACAGGGATAAGACTGAGTGTGTCATGCTACACTTTCTTATCTATACATTGATGGGATCCTGCCCTCACTCTTCCGGGCCTGGTGTCTTACATCATCAGGGGGGGCGGGTGACTGCATACTGCCTTAAAAAGCTAGATGCGGACCCCCACCCCTCTTTCTCTGTGTTCTCTCTCTGTTCCCTCTCTGCTCTGCTTCCCCTCCCCAGGCCTGGCTCTCTCTCCTTCTTTTCCCTCCTAATAAAAGCTTTAAAAACTAACATTGGGTTCTGCCATGTCCCATGACTTTTCTGCCGGTAACCAGCACCACCAACCAGCGCCATTTTACTATCATACATGAGACAGCATTTTAGGATATTCTGAACAAGTCTCTCAAGATATCTTAAAATTCCCAGAGAGATGTTCACATGAGTTAGCACAGTACATTGGAAAAGCACATGGGAGGTTGAAGAGCTTGTTCAGCCCTTTACCAGCAGGTGCCCCATGATACCAGAACATCAAGGACTCGGGGACTCACAGCTGTTCTCACTCCTTTCTTCTGGGCAACTAACTCATTAGCCTTCTTAGATACACCACAACCTTCGAGGAGCATTTTCTCAGAGTCAGCACATAGAAGCTGTGGTCCAGAAGGGAGCGAGACTGCATCTCAAGCGGCAGCAGAACTTGGTAATAACTAAAAACCTCTCACATGTTACTGGTTTTGGTAGCAGGCACATACATATCTATAATTAAAGTAATAAAAATGTTTTTAATATATATTTTAGTGTGAGCTATTTTTTACCTTTGAGTTGAGGAAGAGGCCTGAAAAGTTTACTTACTTATCTTTTATTCCATTTTTATAAAGCATAATTTTATTTTTAAAAGTGTTTTTTTCCTCTTTTTGAAATAGTATTCTCTTTACATGCCCTACTTTTAAAATTAAAATTTCTAAGAAATGACTTTATTTATAACAAATGTAGCTTGTGCTAAAAATTCCCAGTCTTGTACCTCCACTTCCGGTGAAGTTCCTTTGATTATGGTAGTTGGTCAATTCTGATAACCCCATCATAAATGTTATTGTTATTAGAAGTTAGTCATTTTCATACAGTTTGTTTAAAAAGAGTCAACCCACAACATATGCAGAGACTGGAATGTTACAGTCTAAGCTGAGGAATGCCTGGGGTCATTAGAAGCTGAGAGAAAGGGGTATGGAGCCTATTGTCTCCTCCAGCTTCTAGAAGGACCCAACCCTGCTGGTACCTTGATTTCAGATTCTGGCCTCCAGAACCTCAAAGAAATAAATGTCAAGAAGTGGGAGGGATGAGGTGGGAGAAGAGGAAGAGAAAAAAAGGAGAGGGGAGGGGAGGGGAGAGGAGAGGAGAGGCTGAAATCTTTGGAGATCTCAAGTTAATATTGCAGAGCTGTCATCAGAGCTCCGAGGCAGGAGGGTTAACATCACTAACACCAGCTTGGTAAAGTCTTCTAGCAAACTTTGCATCTTAGGAGGCTTATGTACAAAAAGACTGAGCACAAATTTCAAAAGGCAACAATAAGTACCATCACTGGACAGAAAAACAGCACAGAAGCCTTCTAAATAGCAAGGAAAGGGATTTGCTGCACAAGCCTAGTGACCTAGGTTCTATCCCCAGAACCCAGGTAAGAGTGACAGGAGAGAACCAACTCCACAACCAACTCCATGGCGCATGCACATGGGCCATATGTGAGAAGGTGCTCATGGAGGCCAAAAAGGGGCATTAGAGCTCCTGGAGCTAGAGTCACAGACAGCTGTAAGCTGTCCAAAGTGGGTGCTGGGAACCAAAACCAGATCCTCTGGAATTGCAGCAAGCACTCTGAATCACTAAGCAAACTCTCCAGTCCTCAGCTTCTACTTTTGAATCTTTGGTTCAATAGGATAACAGCTCTGATAGGGGCACAATAAGAGCACAGCAAATTACATAAGAACACATTTGTACTTTATTCTGTAAGAAGAGATCCACGTGTACACATGGCTAATGGCTTGTTTGCTCTGCCTTAACCTTTAATCTAGATGGTATCCAAATGACTGTCTCGAGGGGAATTTAAGATTTAGTGGCTTTGGCATTTGTGAACCTTCCTCTGCTCTGGGGAGATAATAAGGAAAAACATCAACACAAATCTCAGAGACAAGACTGATAACATAACCACAGAGGTGACCAAAGTCTGGAATGATCGGTTAACTGCTTCTGTTTCCCCTTCCTATAAAACTTGCTGGCTAAAGATGAGATAGGAGATAGAGCTTTAGGACAGTAACTCATTATCTTCTCAGATTCCTGGTTCTCTGAATAAAATATCGCTTAAAGATTCAACCTCTGGCTTGTACACATAATGGGCAGAGTGGGCTGCCATTTATGTATCTAGAACACTGGCACAATCATGAGTTTAGACTTCTCACAAGGAATAGCACAAGTAACCACAAACTGACTCATTTTCTGATATACAAGCTCATCTCATATATATAATAACAAATATTTATTTTGTCAAGGAAACATTATATAGATCACAGTTTTAAAGAGCAGGGCTGCATAAATGGTAAGGTGGTTGGGGTTGGTTTGCTGTTTGTTTTGGCTGAGTGGTACAGATTAACTAGAAGAAATGTCAAAAGATTTCAACAGCCACTTTAGATAGTTGTAAACAGTCAAGATACAATGAGCAAAACAGCATTTGTTGTTCATTTTACATGTTTTAGAATTCTATGTCTTTAACTACAAGCTTTTGCATAATACACAAAGTTCGAACACACAGCTATACATGTTTCTGTATGGGCACATAGGGTATTAAATGTTTTCTTAAAAAGTTGTCATTTAAAAGAATTTAACACAAACTTAAATGAACTGTTGTTGTTTGTATTTGCTCTTTTGGGGGGCCCACCACCCAGCTCCCAAATAAATCACACACAGAGGCTTATTCTTAATTATAAATGCCTGGCCTTAGCTTGGCTTATTTCTAGCCAGCTCTTCTTAACTTTAAATTATCCCTTCTACCTTTTGCCTCTGGGATTTTTCCTTTTCTGACTCCTGTATATCTTACTTTCACTTTTATCCTGTGGCTGGCTGTGTAGCTAAGTGGCTGGCCCCTAATGTCTTCCTTCTTCTCTAGCTACCTCCTCTCCTCCCAGATTTCTCCTTCTATTAATTCTTTCTGCCTACCAGTTCCGCCTATCCTTTCTCTTGCCTCACTATTGGCAGTTCAACTCTCTATTAGACCATCAGGTGTTTTAGACAGGCACAGTAACACAGCTTCACAGAGTTAAACAAATGCAACACAAACAAAAGTAACACACCTTAAAATAATATTCTACAACAATGAACTTTGACATTGTTAAGATGGGGTCAAAAGTAGTCAAAAGCACCCAAACATAAGCAGTTATTTTAAAAAGACATAAAATTTTGATAATTTTTTAGACTCTTTTTTCTTTTTTGATTCTTTGTGGATTTTACATCATGTATCCTGATCCCATTCATCTCCCTGTCCCTTCATATCTACCCTCTGCCCTCACAACCTCCCCCATAAATTGAAAATAAAAACAAAAACAAACTAACATACAGAAAAAAAAGAAGAAGAAAGTCTCAGTGTGGGCGCTGTAGTGTGACACAGTGAGTCATGCAGTATACCCTTTAGTCCATACATCTTTATTTGTTCATTGCCATGAGTCATGGTCTGGCTCCAGGCCTCTGGCCTCTGTTACACCCTTGATACTGGGACACACTGGGACTCCTCTTGGATATCCTGTCATTGCCTTATGTCATAAAGATCCTGTGGCTTTGGATCTGCAGGTCCAGCCTCTTCACATGCTCCAGCAGTTCACAGATGAGGTGGATGTTGGGGTGGGCCATCTCATAGGCCTGGTTCTGGGCCTAGATGGCAGCTGGGTTGGTCAGCCTGCCAGCTTTCCCGCATCAACACCACCAGGGTGAGCTCTCCAGCATTGCCCTGGCTAACTCACCCACTGCAACAGATAGCAAGGAGAGGGGCCAGTTCTCCTGCTCTCAGGCCCTCAGATCCAGTCCCCCTCATTCATATCGCCAGAGCCAGCTCTACTGTTTTGCCAAGGCAAGGTACAGGGTCCTCTCTCTGGATTGCTGTAGGGGACATGGGGGGGGGGGAGAGGATGTCAGCTCTCCTGCTCTCACGTCCTGGTTGTTTTCTGCCAGCCCAGGCCAAGTGACCTGAGGTGGAGCTGTAGCTGTTCTCCTCATGCCCCCCAGACCTAAAGAGCTGGGTGGCTCGTGGTCGTTTTCTCCTGGCCCAGGCCAAGTGTCCTGGGGTAGAGCTATAGTTGTCTTCCATACACCTGAACCTCATTGTACCGGGGTACTGATCTTGATAATTTTATAATGTACATAAGCACCAAAGTAGATGTTGAAACATTGAATCTTATAATGTCATTTATAACAAAATACATTATCTATATTTTAGGAATAAATTCATGTGCAGTGACAATTTTATTTTCCCACTAGCATAATTATACCATCTCAACATTAATTATACACATATATATGCATATACAAAATTCTAGATGGAGCAAAACCCAGAAATAATGTAGCAATATCTCTACATACAGGCTAATCCTAAAACTAATTTTTATTTTTGTATTTTAAGTTAGCCTAACACAAAACAGTTTAGAATTTTTCTGAGAATTTAACAAAAATATATTTTAATAACGTAATCATTTTATAATGTAAGATATTGATTATCTCTCTTGTAAATCCTGTAACAAGATTTTTTTTCTCTACCTCAGTTTCTACCTATGGCCATGGGCACACTTCCTTGCCTATTCCTATTTTTTATGGGCCCCTTTTCCCACTGATCATTTGTTCCTAGGAACTGAAAAAATATCAAAAGGAGAGTTGAATGATATCTTTTGGTATGTCCTTTTACAATTATTGGTGAGATATATTGACTCTACTCTCCTTGAGTTGAAACCATGGTATTCCTTCTTCCTTGTTTTGTTATTTCAGACCTACATGTCTTAGGCCACTCCTTCTTCATGTGTACTTATGTCTTCTGCTAGACCCATGCTAACCTAACTCAATACCTTTCATCCACAATGAATGACTACACTTATTCAATGTTTTCTGAGTATCTCTATTGCCATGTGGTCAGTGCATTTCCTATACTGGGTTAAGAAGGTATATCAGACCTCCAGAGTGGGTTCTTTTGGTTTTGAGGCACTATTTACATGCTCTATCTACTGAGTTCTAAAGAGGACTTAGAGCTTCCCCAGCCATGTGCTTCCTACACTAACCAGATACCAAGGGAGCTAACACTCTGAGATGGCTAGATCTGAGAAGCTCACACAAATTCAAGGCAACACAGGACCAAGCCATAGGGAAGCACAGATTCCTACCAGAAGCTGGACAGCAAAGTGCTAGGTATTGGACAAGCTGTGTCCAATAGGAAGGTGACCACAACATGTTGTTTTGGGAGCACATGAAGGAACTGAAAAGGAGAAGGCCTTTTGTGCCATTTTGTCCCCACCTGAGCACAGTGGGAATGGGAATCAGACAGATGTGTGATTCTCTGTGTTGGCAGGCATTCAAGTCTCTTAGAAAACAAGTCACTGAAAATCAGTTAATTCTGAGGCTGGAGAGATGGCTCAGCAGTTAAGAGCACTCACTGCCCTTACAGAAGAGCCAGGTTGGGTTCCCAAAACCCTATGGCGGCATACAACCTCCTACAACTTCAAATCCAGGGGATCCGCCACTCCCTGACCTCTACAGACTCCTTCATACATGTGATACACATATCACACACACACAAAAATATAACTAAATAAATATAAAACAATCTGCCATAAAATATTTTTCAAATAGTTAATCCTGATTTAACACTTCAGCAGCCCTGTAGTGCTTCCACACAGAAAAGCAACTGCCGAGGGCTCATGTGTTTTAAAACAGTGCCAGGAGCCTCCATTTTATTCAGGGACACAAAGGCCTAACCACGCCAAGCCACTCTATCTGTTCTCCTTCCTTTCAGAAGTCTCACCAGCTGTGACAAACGGCAGTGGTGATGGAGACCAGAAAGAATCCTGTGCTCAGGGAGGGAGTGAAAGCTGGCACTGTTGCCCCTCGCCACATGGCCATCAGTCACAGACACAGAAAAACAACCCAAAAAGGAAGGGTGTTACATGTATGCACAAATGCTCCATATCCTGCCCTCGTCCTCCAAGGAAGAGTTAGTTCCTGGAGAGAGAGAGAGAAAGTAGAGAACTTTTTTTCTTTTCCTCAGAAGGCAGAGCACCAAAGAAAGAAGCTTCCAGGCCTGTGACAAGACAAAATGCTTCTGGACATGGTACAGCCATTATAGTCATGAACTCACAAAAGCTTTGGTAAGGGATACTGATAGGTAGTCCATGCTCCATCCAATGGCCACACACCCGTGTCCATGTGGGTATCATTAATTGTACTCAATGGGCTATAAAAAAAAGAAGAAGAAGAAGAGACAATGAAAGTGAAAGGGAGACATGGGGAGGTCTGGAGGAGGGGGAGTGAAGTATGCATAATCAAGATACACTATATAGACATATGAAATTGTCAATGAATAAAACTTCAAAACTTGTAATGACAGGACCTAATGTCATCATCCTTTATAGTTTCACTAAAACTCTCAGTATCAACAGTATTTCCATCATTTCAGGAAGTCTGCCCATCCTCCTGGGGTGAGATGGCTGATTAGAAGTTTCCTGCATGCAACTCCCTGAATGAGAAGTCAGGATCGATAAGGAGAGTTCATAGTCCAAGGAAAGGAAGAGAAGGACGTCAGGGGTCAGTGAAGAGATGACAAGACAGCTACAAAGCACAGAGAAACAGAACACAGTGAGGAAGGATGTCGGAAGCAGTCCGCTGCCAGCACTGCAGCTTCTTCGGGGTCAGCAACCCGAAGCTATAATCACAAGGTGAACCTGAATCGGGCCACAGTCCTGGGGGAAATGGACTAGCCGTTCTGATGCCAGCAGTTAAGTGAGGCAGGCACCCTTAGAGGCAAACTCTTATATTAACACATATTTCCTTTGATTTCTTTGATTTCATCTAAAACCCCTGTGGCTAAAAGAAGCTGAACAAGACCAGAAATTTTTCTGACAGCCATCTGTACCTTGAGTTTTCTCTCCAGGTCTTGCCAAGCCCTGGCAGTCCGACAGCCCACTTATAACATAAACACACAGACGCTTATATTGCTTACAAACTGTATGGCCGTAGCAGGCTTCTTGCTAACTGTTCTTATATCTTAAATTAACCCATTACTATTAATCTATAAGTTGCCACGTGGCTCGTGGCTTACCGGTACCTTACATCTCCCTTGTCATGGCGGCAGCTGGCAGTGTCTCCCTGCCTCAGCCTCCACTTCCCAAAATTCTCTTCTCTGCTTGTCCTGCCTATACTTCCTGCCTGGCTACTGGCTAATCAGCATTTTATTTATACAGAGTGATATCCACAGCAGCCATCTTTTCAAAACAAGCTAAGTGTTCCCCAAAAATACTTCTGTCTACCATGTTTATGATGCAATCTAAGCATATTCAAAAGTGTCCCTGTTCACCATCTTAACCCTTCAAACCAAATGCTCCAGGACCTTGAGCTACATATACCCAGGACTGTGTCCATCATCCTTCCTTCCAGAGCTGTGATCTTAACCTGAGAATACTGGGTAAAAGGAGTGTGCTTGGGAATGTGCCCACCCCAAGTAAATGTGTCTTGGTTCTTGAGTAAAAATCCTGTATCTACTTTGTCTAGGAACACATAGTTTGGGGGATTATCCCATTATCTGCTGCAGGGAATGAACTTTTCTCAATTCTTTTATTGTCTGGTTGTGCTTATTGACTTTGCACTCAACCAAGGGAAAAATCCACTGTGTTCAGCTACATGAGCCATAAGCAACCCCCAGAGATCCTTCAAACATTAAGTCCAGTGTGGGGATTTGGTGCAATAGTAACTCTTCCTGCACAGCAGGTAGCATTGGAGAAGAAATCCACTGCATCACTTCTCATATCTTAGAATCTACAGCCAGGTACTATCTTGAGAGGGAGCCTCTTGTTTAAGACTGAGCTACTCCAGAGTCCTGAAAACAAAAAAAAACACATAAGCCACAAATCCTAAGGACAGTATGCCGGTTTTTGAATGGGTGTTAGTCACAAGTTATGAATAGAGGGAGGATCAGATGTGGAATTTAAGTAACAGGGAGCTCGGGCTATAAAGATCTGGTGATCTGTGGGTCCACCTCTAGAGTAAGGAAGAAGTCCAGCACCAGTGTTATTGCAGTGACTTACGACCCCAAGCCCCTAGCTGACACATTGCTCAATCCCTGGAGCATCATTTACTTTGCTGCCGAGAGTCCTGGTCTGAAGATCCAGCATATCACACTCAGTATCCAAAGCTCCCTCATCTTGTGAAGTGGCTTGTTGATGGATACAGACTGGTGAGCAAAGTGCTCGGTTTCCTCAGTTCTCCCATCAGGAGCAGAATCCAGGGCTTTGGCAGTTTCCTCCTCTTTCCCACAGACTTAGGAAATATCTCTCAGCTTGAATGTACACTAACCAGAGATTGTCTGGAGTGATCAATTGGAGACCGAAGAGGCTCATAGTATGTAAAGGAGGGAAGCTTCTAAAGTGAATGTAGCCCTGATGCTGACAACACTTTCTTGACTCACTCAGCTTTCAGCTTCCACATAGCACCAACCTGTACAGTAGGAAAGGAGAGAAACTACAACAGACAACAGCTATGACTCTCTGCCCTCTCCAGACCCAGCAGATTCCAATATTAGAGAGCCTTCAAATTTTTGCAGGTTGGTTTTTGGTGTTGGGGGGTGGTGTGTGTTTGTATGTTTTTTAATAGAAGAAAGATTTTATTTGGGCTTATGGTTCCAGAGAGATAAGAATCCATCATGGCAGGGCAGTGGAGCCGCCGAGAGGAGAAGAAAGATGTAAAGTACCGGTAAGCCACAAGCCACGTGGCAAAGTAGAGATTAGTAGAAATGGGCTAAATATAAGAATAAGAGCTAGACAATGATAGGCCTGAGCTAAAGGCCAAGCAGTTTAAATAATGTAAGCGTCTGTGTGTTTATTTTATGAATGGGTTCGGTCAGAGAACCAGGGACTGGCGGGACTTGGGAGCTGGAGACTGGCGGGACTTGGGAGCTGGAGACTGGCGGAACTTGGGAGCTGGAGACTGGCGGGACTTGGGAGCTGGAGAGAAGCTCTCCAGCAACAGGGCAGCATGGCAATAACCAGCAGGCAGGGCAGCAGAAATAGAAATCTGAGAAATGACATAGTTTGCTGAAAACATGGAGCAGAGAGGGCGAATTTGAAGTAGGGCAAGTTTATATATTTTCAAACCCTGCCCTCAGTGACATACTTCCTCCAGTTAGACAACACCTCCTAAACCTCCCCAAGCAGCCCTGTGCACTGGGACCAAGTGTTCAAATGCCTGAACACTTCTCATTCAAATCATCACATAGGCTCATCATGGCCATGTCATGATGCAAAGTGCATTTAGATGAACTCCCAAAGTCCCCTAGACTTTAGCATTCTTGGCATCATTTTTTAATAATTAAAACTTTACTGTGGCAGGCAGTGGTGGCACATACCTTTAATTCCAGCACTCAGGAAGCAGAAGCAGGTGGATCTCTGTGAGTTCAAGGCCAGCCTGGTCTACAAAGTGAGTTCCAAGACAGCCAGAGCTGTTACACAGAGAAACCCTGTCTCAAACAAAAGAAAAAAAAAAAAAAAAACTTTACTGTAAGGGACTTGCAAATAAAAAACATTCTGCAGCAAGATTAGTGAGGCCCAAAGTCTATGCATCTCAATGAACTTCTATATGGTTTGAATAGCCATTCTGACACTGAAGCTGTAGAGCTTCCCATTGGATTTCTACACTTTTGCTATCAATTAGGTTTTATGCACTTACATACATACACACATAACACAAAAAAAATAGAAAAAGAAAATATCAATAACAAAATTAAGATTAAAAAACAACTAGCTTTATATCTTCCTTAATGACTCACTTGTCCAATACATGGATTTTATCATTTCTCATTACCTAATATTTACCCTTTCTTACTCTCCTTTCCAAATATTGTACTGTACCCACGTATTCATTTACACACACATACACATGCACACATGTGTGCACACTTGTGTGCATATGCATATGCATGTGTGTATATAGAATGTGCATGTGGCATGTGTGTGCATGTGTGTGTGCCTGTGTGTGTCTGTGTGTCTGTGTCTGTCTGTCTTTCTCTCTCTGTGTCTCTCTGTCTATCTCTATCTCTGTCTCTCTGTCTCTGTCTCTCTATTTCTGTCTCTCTCTGTTTCTGTCTCTGTCTCTCTGCATCTCTTTCTGTGTGTCTCTCTGTGTCTCTGTCTCTGTGTCTCTGTCTCTCTTTCTCTCTCTCTCTCTCTCTCTCTCTCTCTCTCTCTCTCTCTCTCTCCCCCACCCCAGATGACTCCACTTCCCATGTGAAGTTCTCTTGGCAGATGTCTCATGGCTCTGGCATCTGCAACTTTTTTAAGACTCCACTACAACACGGGTTTCACTTTCACAGCTTTGTGCAATGGTCTCTTTGGCAGACTCTTGCCCTCTCAGGTTCTTCCTACAGGGGCTCCCCTGTCACACATTGCTTGGCCTCAGAAGCTCTCTGAAACTGTGGAGGGAAAATCCACAGCCCCTTCACTCTTCTTCTTTTGGGCCTCTAAAGCCAGCACCACATGGACAATACTGCCAAGTTTGACTGACATCTTGGAATGGAGCCTCACCCCATTGAGTCACATTCACAGCAGCTTTTGTATTCAATTGCTTTTTAGAAATAGAAAATGTCTTAAGTTCTCTTTCACAAGTTGGAAACTTATCTAGATTAGATCTTGCCCTGAAGGCACCCTTCTTCTTCATTCCAGTAAAGAACACATTAATAGTGTTAATATCATTAACAATACAGCTTCTTCTTCAGCACATGCCTTGACTATAACATTAAGATTCCTAGTGCTCTTTTTTCTCCAAACTGTACATTTTATAAATCATTCTACCCCACTTGCAATTTTTCATTATAGACCTACATAAACATCAATAATAACTATACAACAGACTCAATATTATATAGTCTTAAAATTTTCCCCACCAAAGATATTAGTCTATTATTTTATAATTTCCTTCAGGCAAGTTCTCAGGGCAAGAGTGGAAGGCAGCCAGATTCTTTACTAAAAATATCATAGAAATGGCTTCTAGCCCAGTTGCTACTATTGCTCCCCTCTGAAACCTATTGTGTTAGGTCTCCATAGTTCACATTGCTCCCAGCACTACTGCTTTCCATGCTCCTACTGGAACAGCCTCTTGAGTGCTGCATACAGCATCCACCCACGTTCATATTCCAAAGTTTCGAAGATGTCCAAATTCCTCCAAAAAAGGATGTAGTCAATTTCTTCACAGCAATGGCCCACTTTCTGCTACTAACTTCTGTATTGATTTTGTTTTGTTTTGTTTTGTTTCTATTCCTGTGATAAGACACCATGGCCAAAGCAATTTATAGAAGAAAGAATTTGATTGGGTTTACAGTTCCAGAGGAATAAGAGTCCACCATGGCAGGAAGACATGACAGCAAATATCGTGTATGATGGAAGAAACAGGTGGCTTGACTCAACTCTGAGCCTGCAACCTGACTCAGTGACAGCAGCAACAGCATCTCTAGCTTGTGTTTATTAGCTTACTCTCATATAGACTCTCTTTGCATTCCTTTAGCTTCTGCTCTTGGTATCTTAAAAACTAAATATTCATGTGGTAGATGATCCAAGCTCCATGAATCCGTGAATCCATCCAGGAGCTCCTACAGCTCCTCCCTCTTGCCATTTCTAGCTATCTCCTCATTAGGAACCCACCCACCTGGAACTACCTGGAGCTTGAATTAAGAATATCATCTTGGTCAAGAGTGGTATAGCTGTATCTTGTTGTAGATAGATTCTAATCTTTCTGAGGAACTATCACACTGATTTTCATAGTATCTATACAAGTTTGCATTCCCACTAGCAATGGATGAGTGTTCCACTTACTCCACATCCTTGCCAGCATGAGCTGCCACTTGTTTAGTTGATCTTATCCATTCTGATGGTGTAACATGAAATCTCAAAGTAGTTTTGATTTGCAATTTCCTGATAGCTAAGAATGTTGAACATTTCTTAAAGTGTTTATCAGCCATTTGAGTATCCTCTTTTGAGAATTCTCTGTTTTTATATGTACCCCATTTTTAATTGGGTTTTTTTCTTTATATCTCATTTGTTGAGTTCCTTATATGTATTAGATATTAGTACTCTGTCAGATGTGTAGATAAAAATCTTTTCCCAATCTCTAGGTTGCTACTTTGTTTGAATGATGCTGTCCTTTGCTATTCAGAAGCTTCTCAGTTTCATGAGATCTTATTTATGAATTGTTCATCCTAATACCTGTGCTAATGGTGCTCTGTTCTGGGTAGTTAACCAGGTTTCCAGTACTGGGTATGATTTTGCTCTTGTTCAGTGGGGCTTAAGTCCAACTAGAGAGATTTTGATTACCACCAAAGTATACATACCACTACTACACCTTTAACATTATTGTGCCATGCTGGAAAGCACAACAATTAGTTATCCAATACCAATTAGTCAGCCCTGAAAATATATACATGCAAATATCATTATTCAGGGTGAACAGGGTATATTTATATATTTAGGAATACATATCTATATGTAACAAAAATTAATTAAAAAAGAAGCCATAAATTGGAAAGAGAGCAAAGACATATATGGGAGTGTTTGGAGGGAAGAAAGGGAGAGAAAATTATGTAATTGCATTATAATCTCAAAATATTTTTTAAAAGTCATTAATCTTAGAAAGCATCATGTCAGTGTAGTAATGGAACTAAGTGGAGGATATTGGTAATAAAAGACAAATCAGATTACAGAAAACACCTTCAAGACCTGTAGATAAGCAGTAAAATGCAAAGATGTGGGGTGGAAGGAATGTGGTGTCAGGCAAGGGTGTTTAGAGATTTGGAAGAGACTTGGACAAGATTACAGGCTGGAGAGAATGCCAGGAGCCATCCCTGGCACTGGACAGGTCCCAGCAGAGGATGTAAGGAGTTGTTGAGAAAAGGAGGTGAGCCAGGCCATGGTGGTGATGAGAATATTGCAGTCTGATTGATTAGCAGCCAGAATGCTTCTTTATTTATATAGAATTTAGTAAGCAGGGATATATTCATGTTGTTTGAAAACATAGATACTATCATTTTTGGTTTTGGACATGTGTTTCATTTCCTCTTGCTCATCTTTTAGTCATCATTAATAAACTATGACAGGACAGAGTTATCATTTCCAATCATTTTCCCAAGTTTTTACATCATTGATAAACAGAGTTAACTTCTTTACTCACTAACTCCATAACCCAAATTTTAAGAATCTAGAAGCATATGACAGCCTGTTCTCAGGCTGGTAGCTTTTGTGGCTACAAGGACACTAGACCAAAACAAAATCTTCAAGCCAGAGCAGGCATATTGCTGTGTCCCAAGCAGTGTATTATTAACTCTTAATGGTCAGAGTGCCCAAGAAAAATCCTCAGGCCAAAGCTGCTGCAATTATTATTCAAATTCTGACATAATACAATGTTTATATTTTATATCTATATAGAATTTGTTTATAAGTCTAATCCTGGCATTCTGTTGTTCTTTGACTCTGCATATGCTAACTTTTCTAAAAAAGGGAGGTCCCAACATCTCATTCTTTAATAATCTTTCCATTCCATTCTTTGCTCATCAATATAAATCTCTGTGTAAGACAGAGGTAATTTCAGCTAGTCTAACTCTGTTGCTGTATATGCCACACAGTTGTCTGAGTATGTAGTAGGAAGAGGTTTGCAATCTGATCTGTGGCCAACTCCTCTGGCCCACCAAATCTTGTTGACCTTTGTTTTGAATACCTTGTTCCTGTGTAAATACAAGGACAGATGTTTCAAGAATGTCTCATAGCCTCATAAAGAGACCTCTGGCTTCTTTATGTGTGTCATAACCTCCAAGGTGTAAGGAAGGCCTTCAAGCAGATAAGGATATCTCCCTAAAAGTAGGAGAGGTAGTATGTTTAGGACTTTCCTGGCAAAGCTTACAAGTAATACTCCTGGGAGAAGGCATAAATGATTCATAAGAAATTTCCCATCAATCCAATATCCCCAAATTATGCAAATATTAAAAGTCCCCCAAGTATGAAACAGATGGAGTTGAAAACCAAAGATAGCACGGCAGCCATCATTTGGCTCAGCTTTTCTGGATCTTTGTCGAGCAGCTGTGCTGGCTTTACAACTTTTGCCATTCTCATCAGATATGGCTATGCCAAGAGAAGATCAAAAAATGGATCACAGAAGGGACAACTAATGACACAAGTTGAAGAAATGAAGGGGAGGTGGAATCTATAGCACATGTGAAGGATTTTTCTCAAACAGGAGCAGGGACACTTTAATCAGAAATTGGGGAGAAGGAGCTTAGAACAGGTTTGTGATTAATAATAAAGGATTTTGAGAAGGCCCATACTAAATATTAGGAAAAAAGAAACAGTTGATTTTAATGATAAACTAGAAGCAAAATATAAGAAAAAGAAACGAATTAGGGTTTTCAAAATTATTAATTTGAGGGCTGGGCAAGGCAGTCCACACCCTTAATCCCAGCACTCAGGAGGCAGGAGCAAATAGATATCTATGAGTTTCAAACCAGTTTGGGCCAGCCAGGGCTACAAAGGGAAACCCTGCCTCAAAATAAAATTATTAACTAGAGCATCTGAGACTGTAATGGTGTCTGAGATAGAAAGGGAAAACAGAAGAGAAGCAAGTTTGGGGAAGAAGGCAAAGTATGCAAGAACTTAAGATCAAAGCTAATTGCAATAAGCATTGAGTGCTCAGAGGCCATGGAAGTAGAGAAGTGTGTTACTCAATTCTTAAACATAAAAGAGAGCCTAGAGCAGTGGCCATCAATCAAAAATTAGAAACTTTCAGGTAGTATTAATCATCCTCTTTACAATACACTTCCAGTAAATCATCTCAAAATTCAGGTTCCAAAATGTGCACCTGACTGATGAAATTGCAATCATATTTCATCCCTTCATCTGGGGAAGGTGAGTACATTGATAACACCTTGCTCTTAATTACATCAAGACTAAATCCAAGCAGAAAGGAAATATATACACAGAAAGCTGGGAGACAAGGAATGGAAAGTTCTCAGGAAGAGGCAGGGATGTCTCTTTCAAGGGTCATCAGCCTGTGTAGGACTAAAGCCATGGAGAGGAAGAACCCCATAGATTGCAAGCAGTGTAAGAAGAGAGGCAGGGGAGAAGGAAGAGATTTTTCCCCTGTGACATTCCCTACACCCTCAGGAGTCACTTCAGAGTTCTCTCAGTTGCTCTGACCCAGTGCCTCAGGGGATTCAGTGGTCAGTTTCTCCCCAAGAATTAAAAAGAATACTGAGACTCACTATTATGGCTTCTTCTTCATAAAATCTAATTTTCATCCATCATTTTGCAACACAAAATATTCTTTTGTGGAGTTCCTCCCCAGCCCCGGGGCATGGTTTTGTCCATTTCTCAAAAAGCCAACTGTAGCTAGAGTTTTTCTGCCGGGCCCACAGTCAGGACAAATCTCTGCCACCCGCCAGTCTCCAGCTCCCAAGTCCCGCCAGTCTCCGAGCCCACTTATAAAATAAACACACAGACGCTTACATTATTTAAACTGCTTGGCCATTAGCTCAGGCCTATCATTGTCTAGCTCTTTCTCTTATATTTAGCCCATTTCTAATAATCTCTACTTTGCCACGTGGCTCGTGGCTTACCGGTACCTTACATCTTCCTTCTCCTGCCGCGGCTCCAGGCCGTCTCTTCTCTACCTTCCTGTTCCCTCAATTCTCCTCTCTGTTAGTCCCGCCTATACTTCCTGTCTGGCTACCGGCCAATCAGCGCTTTATTGATACAGAGTGATATCCACAGCAGCCAACCAGGTGCCTTTCCATTTCTAGCAACTAATGAGCACCCCAAGGGACACAGAGTCCCCTTCAGGCGCTCCATTCCATTCCTAGCTCTATCCACACACCCGGGTGTCCAATCTGCAGACCTTTTAAACCCATGCTGTTTAGTCCTAAATCACACGAGTTGGGGAAGAAGGCACATTAGCTTGAGGAAGGCACAACTCTTACAGCCAGCACTCTATGGAGAGATGAATGACCCGCTCTAGATCTAAAGAAAGGGAGAAAGGAGAGTCAGTGGGAAACGGGATGGCTTCGTCTCTTGGCTGTTGTCATTTGACATTTGCTTCCTCTTTTCTGCTCTTGAATATGCCCCAAGATTAACAAATGAATTTGGGGTACCCAGACCCAATACACAGCACCTCTCTGAGCTCAAGCAGGACTTAGGGCAGCTAAGCTGCTACGTGTGCAATCATCTCTGAGTCCTGCCCCTGTCCTCTAGCTGCTGGGTGACTGGGCAATACTTAGGCTTAGCAAAGTTTCCAAAAACCTTAAGAACTTTCCAAAAACCTATGTCTCCTTGCTTCATCTACAGCCTTGTCCTGGGAAAAGCCATCTGACTCAGATCTGGTGAAACTTTTAAAAAGTAAAAGACAATACATAAAATCTGGGGCTGGAGAGGTGGCTCAGTGGTTAAGAGTACTGGCCGCTCCTTCAGAAGACCTGGGTTTAATTCCCAGCACCCCCTGGCAGCTCTCAATCACCTCTAATTTTAGCTTCAGGGAACCTGAAGACTCTTCTGACCTCTACAGGCTCCTGCACTCTGGCACATACACATAAATGAAATACATATTTTAAATAATAACAATTAATAAAACCCAGGGCAGAGTGGGGGGTTAGATGAAGAGGATCCAAACTTACATGTGGCATATGAGCTACAGTGCAGCACTGGCTGTGTCCAGGTGAAGCAGGGGTGTGAGAGCTCAGTAGAGATAAAGCATGTTCTGAGGGGACCGGTGAGGACACTGGAAACTTCTCTGAGAAGGTGACACAGGCCTTGGGCAGTAGGGAAACTGTCTGGATGAGAGAAATGAATGGGAAATAGTGGGCAACCTGGAAGCAATCACAGATGACCAGGAGTAAACAGGAACTGAGACAACCATTTTGAGTAGATCAAAGGCCTCTGAGCTCTACAGTAGAAAATCAAGGCTCAAAAGAAGAGGGGGCACTTGCCAAGACCACATGGCAAATCAGGATTGGTGCTAGGTTGGGTCTCAGGTCATCTGACTCTGAGACAAAGCCTAGGCTTTAGAAGCTAGAATGACGCTTATGTCCCTCCCAGAGTCCATTCCTTCACCTGTAACTGTCTAATTATATGCATATTAATCTTATTACATTCTGCATGTCCTGAACTTTGAGTTGGAAATCCATTTCAGGGCCCAAGGACTGCCAGCTCTACCCACCTGCTCACAGCAAACAAGCCACCATCCCTGGCAGATCTGGTTTAGGAATTAAGCTGTGTGCAATTCAAAGGTCATCCTGGGGACACTGGAGACTGCATAGAGAAATATGCACAGAAGCACAAAGAGAAAGAATGTCATGGTTCAGCCTGTGGATTTGATTTGGGGAGACAGCTACATGGTCGAAACCTGTAAGATAGTGAGAGAGCCAGGAGGGGGCAGGCAAGAGAAAGGTGTTCCCTCCCAAGAAAGGGGACAGCAAGGATAAAGGCTCAGAGGTAGAAGAAAGATGAAAATATTCAGAAGGCTGCAAGTTTGGGGTGGTGGCAGTTACAGCACAGAGCAATACATGGGTAGAGGGGGAGGAGACTGGGTGCTAGGCTTGGCAAAGCCAGAAATCCTTCCCACATAAGGAAGAAAAGTAGGCACTTCAAGTAAGGAGAGTGGAATGAGCAAACACCTGGAGAGGGAGCCAGGTAAATTACCCAACCTAGAATCTTCTGATGGGCTCACACCTCTTCCCCTAGGGATAAGAGCCAAACCCTTTGCTTCTCAGGCCTGTCACAAGCTGATTACTGAGGGCCGACTTGGCGCCCTCTTTTCCTGTACCCCGTAAATCCTTATCACCTGGAGAAGGCCCAGGACAGCCTGGAACTAGAACATTCTCCCCAACTAAGACAGCAGACCCATCAAGAAGCCTCTTATAGCCCATGCTTGTAAGAGCCCATGGAGTCTCTCTCCAGTCCCTATTCTAACATTCCTAAGGGCTAGTGTACACCATAGTTCTGATTACACAGCTTCGTAAGTATGTAGCAGAAAGGAGAATGTTATTTCAATCTGCAGCCTTGTCCAATTGGCTTAGGAAGATGATGGACCTGTTCTTAAGATGAGAACATTCTTTTGGTTAGAGAACAAAATAAGAGAAAGAGTTTTGAGATGAAATTACCTTGACCACAGATTAGCTGTGAACTGAACAAACAATAAACTATGCTGTTTACTTCCCTCTTCCCCACCACAGCCCCTCCCCAGCAGCTAGTCCTACAGGTCTTTGCAATCAAAGTAAAGTCCTTGATTTGAAGATTCAAAAGCCTAAGCCTGAAGATTTGGAGCATAAGCCTGATTATCAGATTTGGATAAATACATGGAACAGCAGAGCCACTTTCCCATGGTTAAGACCAGAATAGAACTTAATGCACAGCAGAGGAGAGAGAAAAGAAGGAAGAGATGAAAACCAGTAAGATCAGAAGAAACATTCTTTACATCACCTTTACATTCTTTAGCAGAGAAGTCAGTGTGCTCCATGAGGTAGCTAGGAGAGAGTCAGACCTGGAGAGTCCTCATGCTTAGAAGTGAGTGATGAAGCAGCAGCTGCCTCCATGAACTGACCCCTAAGCATGAAACAGAGCCATGTAGTTTGATGATACCTGACAGATACTTGAACCCCAGCTTTGGTGTTGAGACTCTTAGAAGTTGACTCAAGTCATTACAGCTTACTGTTTGTGTTTTCCAAATTCATAGGTTGAGACCTTGTCAGCAGTGTGGTAGTGTTCAGATTTGGGGCTTTGGGGGTGGGGTCATGACACAAGAGCCTTCATGAAAGGATTAGTGTCCTTATAAGAGGAACCTCAGAGAGCTCCCTCACCCTCCCACCGTGCCATCAGATATGAAACTCGATTATGTCTTGATCTTGAGCTTCTCACCATCTGGAATTATGAAAAATAAATTTCTTTTCTTTAAAAAAAAAAGACAACCTAGTCTAGGAGCTGAAGGTGTAACTCAGTTCACAGAGAGCTTGCTTAGCATTCATGCAGCCCTGGGTTTCATCCCCAGAACCACATAAACCCGGTGTGATTGTGCACCTCTATAATCTCAATACCCAAGAGGTTGAGGCAGGAGGATCAGAAGTTCAAGAGTATCCTTGCCTATATAATAAATTGGAGGCCAGCATGGGATACATGAGGCCCTGTCTCAAAAAAAAAAAAAAGTCACCTAGTCTGTAATGTTGCACTCCAGCATCTCCCATAGGTTATAACATGTGGCGAGAAGTATGGAGACTTTGGCTAATCTGAGGTTTGTTTCTGCTGCCGGGAGGAAGAGAGTTGGGGAAAGAAAGGTTTTAATGTGGAAAAATCTCACTTTCTGACTTGCAGCCAAAGTTGATGGATAAGAATCTCACCTTGAATGGTTCTATACATTAAAAAATAAGAATAAATACAACTAAATGTAAGACAGGGTAGGAAGAGAAGCCCAAGATGCTACCCAAAGCACCTGAGGGTAGATAAGACCTTTAAGAAATTCCCCATGGTGCTGGGAGATGGTGGCACACGCCTTTAATCCCAGCATTTGGGAGGCAGAGGCAGATGGATCTCTGTGAATTCAAAGCCAGCCTGGTCTACAGAGCAAGATCCAGGACAGGCTCCAAAGCTACACAGAGAAACCTTGTCTTGAAAAAAAAAAGTTAGCTAAAGAGAAACAGTTTAATTTAGATTAAAAGAGCTAGCTAGGAACAAGTCTAAGCTAGGCCAAGCATTCATAA
>CABHPH010157423.1:31930-43186 GCA_902168325.1 Peromyscus nudipes | reverse complement strand
ACACACACACACACACACACACACACACACACACACACACACGAAGTTAAATATAAAAATAAATTTTTAAAATTGAAATTTCTTGTTGTTCCAATTATTCCAGACTCTTTCTCGGAAATCTATAACCTTCAATAACCCTGCCCAGTAATTTATAGTTTTTATATGAATCTCTTCCCCACCTTTAACCTGTGGGTCCTAAGTTGGTCTTTTTTTTTTTTCCAAGACAGTACTTCTCCGTATAACAGTCCTAGCTGTCCTCGAACTCAGAGAGATCTGCCTCTGCCACCCAAGTGCTGAGATTAAAGGCGCGCGCCACCACCACCCAGCTCTGGGTTTGTCTTTTATGGCATTAGCTTCAGTGTCTAAAATGGCATGCTCTACTCTACTGCCCTTGCTGTGGATTCTACCTCTACATTATATTAAATGCATCATATATATAATATGTAGTATTATATATTAAGCATTATATTAAAATACTTCCACATTTTAATATAAATTTAAAAAAATCAAAACCATTCCAAAGTCTTTTTAGCTTTTGAGTGCTAATTTTTGTTAATTTTCTTTTTTATTTAATCCCTGGAGTGATAACTTTTACCGCGTTTCATTTTGCTTGAATCTTTGAAGGTAGTCTCATTTCTTTGGGTCCTTGGTGTCCCCCCACCCCACATGGGACAGTGTCTTTGTTAGGGTTACTATTGCCACGTTGAAACACCATAACTAAGCAAGTTGGGGAGGAAAGGGTTTATTTGGCTTAAAGTTCCACATCACCGTTCACCATCAAACAAAAGTCAGGACAGGCACTCAAGCAGGGCAGGAACCTGGAGGCAGGAGCTGATGCAGAGGCCATGGAGGGGTGCTGCTTACTGGCTTGCTTCCCATGGCTTGCTCAGGTTGCTTTCTTATAGAATCCAAGTCCACCTGCCAAGGGGTGGTGCCACCCAAAGTGACCTGTGCCCTACAGACTTGCCTACAAGCAATCGAGATGGAGGCATTTTCTCAGTTGAGGTGTCTGTTCCCTAATAACTCTAGCTTGTGTCAACTTGACAAACAAAACTAACCAGGGTACAGCCTCTGATTGTACATATAGGTATGTTGGCGGAGGTCATACAGAGAACAGAATACAGGCCACCCAACACTCTGCAGGGGGTTCATGTAATGATTCTGAACCCAATTTAGACAAGAAGGATTTCTTTTTATGAGGTATTTCCATCTCAGTGTGAACAAGAAAGCATGTGTGTGTGTGTGTGTGTGCGTACGTGCGTGTGTGTTAGTTCAGTTAAATATGGTCACAGATGGGTGTAATGGTACAAGCCCGTAATCCCAGCAAGGATTAAATCAACTTTAGAAGGCTAAGGTAAGAGAATCCTGGGAGGGAGACCAGAAGGCTATAGAGTGCATTCTAAGCCAACCTAGGTTATAAGGACACCCGTTTCAAACAGCAACAACATCAAAATGTGGCCTCTAGAAACTCAACACTACCTGGCCTCTAACAAGCTGTCGGACATCTCCTTCCATTTATTTTCCTCACTTACACACCTGCAGCAGCAGCATCCTCTTCCTCACTGTGCCTGGGATCTCCAAACTTGCCTGTCCCAGGGCCTTTGTACAGTTTTTCCTGTCTGCATCATTCTTCTTCCAGCTATCATCAGGACCCACACCCTCACTTTACACGTGTCTGTCCAAACGCGCTCTCCCAGGCAACCTTTCCCGAGAACTCCGTCATCACCTCTAGTCGCTTACCTTGTTTCTTTCTGTGCGTCCCAGTGTCGGATTTCTTGGTCTTGTTTGTGGCCTGCTGTCTTTCACTACCAGGGAAAGTCATGAAACCAGAGACTTTCATCCGTTTGCCCACCACCATACTTCCTGGGTCTACAACAACTTCCTGGTGTATTAATAATGCTTCCTGGTGTTCTTAATAAACAAATGGGTAGCAAAAAGGAATTTATAGAAAAGCCTCTAAAATGGGTTGATTTAACCCTAGTCTTTCAGTGTGTTCATAGGAATTTTGAAGATAAAAATTAGGGAAACGGCATCAGAAAGAACTTTTTTTTATTTTGAAGCTGTATTTCAGAGTTAAAGTTTTCTTTTATTTACCAACATGTTTTTGTTGTTGTTGTTGTTGTTGTTGTTGTGGTTGTTGTTTACCCATTTCCTCAAACAGCACTGAAGATGGTCGCTGGTGACAGAAACAGACAAACAAAAAAGGTTTGGGCAAGATACGAGTTCGAGTTAAAGGTTTTCCTTTTCTTTTTTTTTTTTTAACTTTTTTTCCCCTGAGACAGGGGTGTGCTATGCAGCCCAGACTGGCTTCAAACTCATAATCCTCCTGTCTCGGCCTCATGAGTGCTGGGATTACAGCATGAACCGTCATGCCTGGCTTTCGGTGGCTTTCATTAAGGCCGTTAGCATAGGAGTGGCTCATGGATCTCATGAGGTAAGCTCCGAAGACAACCTACACGCCTGCTTTATTCTTTCTTGTCTCGCCAAAGGGATTTTCTCTGCATTGTCACAGCATGTGGTCAACATGCCCCAGCCAGTTGATACAATTCCTCAGTGTTGGACAGTAGAGGATAATCAGCGTCTTTGAATTCTAATTCTAAATCTCTTGCAGAGGAAATCCAATGTGTCTAGTTCGGGTCACGTGTCCTCGGACCTGTAACAATTCATCAATAGCCAGATGTCAGGACTGTCAATACAACTGCCCAGGTTGACGTTGAGGTGGGGAGGGGAATGAGCTCTCTATGTAGGAGGGTATTTTCCCCACTTGCACACCTGCAGCCTCATCATCTTCCTTACTGTGCCTGGGACATCCTCTATTAGTCATCTCTGCCTTCTTATCTTTTCTTGTAAGAGATGCTAACCTGCATGGGGAAAGACCGCTGCTTGCTCATCTCGGTAAATCCTCAGACTCGAGCATCATGTGTTGCGCAAGGAAACGTGTCGCCATGCTCAGACTACTTCATAATGCCCCTTGGCACTGAGATGATTTTCGAAGATTTCTAAATGCAAACTTTGGAAAGCTCAGTGGGCTATCCCTGGCCTGTGAATAAAGACGGCATACTCACATGCTTTCCACTGAGGACAAGGGGGTAGCGAGACCCTTTTCTCCCATTCCGAGAGAAAAATTCAAATACATTTGAGTACAGGTCCCTAATCATTTTTTGCCCTGAAATCACAGTTGATAGAAAGTTCTGGGCAGCCATGGAGTATAGATAGCAGGACCTGACATGATATATATCTCAGGATTCTTGATAGTGTTGATTCCTCTTTTTTGTTCACGTAACACAAAGCATATTTTATTAGCTCTATAATCAAAATACAACTTGACTAGGGCTTATACAGGGACACTTGGCTCAGCCTGGGAGGAGGGGACTGGACCTGCCTGGACTGAATCTACCAGGTTGAACTCAATCCCCAGGGGAGTCTTTGCCCTGGAGGAGATGGGAATGGGGGGTGGACTGAGGGGGAAGAGGGGGTGTGGGAGGGGGGAGAACAAGGGAATCCGTGGCTGATATGTAAAATTAAATTATAAAATTAAATAAATAAATAAATAAATAAATAAATAAATAAATAAATTAGCAAAAAAAATACAACTTGGATGCCACTAGTTCTGCTTGTACCTTGGCACCCCCGAGCCAAGCTGCCTCTTCTCCCTGCTGAACCCCACTAGAGTCTCCCCACTTGCTTTACTTCAGAGTCTGTTTTTGCAGGTAATTCTTATTGTATCGCTCCTTGTTCAAAACAGCCCAGCCATCTCCCAGTACAAATACTTTGATGACAGGCAAGGCACTCCTGATGGAGTCCCTGGCCACCAACGTCACCTCTCTTCTCCACCGGGTTCCCTCACACCGGTGTTCTTGCTACTCCTCTGGTACATCCGGCAGGCTCTGACCCAGAGAATGAGACTCACTTTTCTGGGACCCTCTGACTTACATTCACCCTGTCAAGAAATGTCCCTTAGGATGCTTCTGTTTCCTTTCCCTGATGATTCCGCGTAAGGTGTGTCCTGCCTCTCTCTGTCCCCACCCGCATCACTCCCTACTCTCTTTCTTCTGATGACTTTCTCTAAAACTTCCCACAACCTGCCTTCCCACTGTTCACCCCTGCTCTGAGTAAGAGCAATGACACAAGCCGACAACATTATTTAGCACCTCAACTTGAGCATATTCTTCACGTGTAAGAGGACTGATTTAGATCCCCTGGGCCTAGGAAGTGATGGAGCAAATTCAACATCAACTATGACACACCATCTTATAGTCCCGAATGTGGTGCACACCACCTTCATCGTTCCTTTGTAGATCTCAAGGAAGCAACCATCATGTGTCTTTATTGTCCGTTTCTTTTTTTTGCATTAAATATTTAATTAAACATACACTGAGCATTATGTGAATGCTTTGTGAACATATATGTAAGTCCTATAGTGACTGCCTATGAAATAATTGCCTATTTTAATGTGTTAGCATAAATGGGTATTAATTTGGGGGCTTGAGAGGAAAAACATTATTTCCACTGAAATTTACTTTAAGTTCATTTCAACCTATAATAATTCTTCCTACAGGGGCTTTTGAAACCAGGGAATATAATTTCTTGCTTGTTTCTTGATTCTTCCCCCAGCAGAAAGCCAGTTCTGTAAGGGTAGTGACATTGTGTCATCTAGAATAGTATCTGAAACACTGAAGTGTAGCCCAGAGGTAGAGGGCCTGCATAGTGTGCACAAGGCCCTGGGTTCAACCCTAGGAACCTCCCCCCAAAAAAAGGTGGGGGAGAAAAAGAACAAAGTTTAGTTCCAGTAGGCACTCAGTAAATAATATGAAAACCCATTAAAAATTCTCTCAAAATGCCAGTCAGAAAACATTGTTCTGTTTTGGAGAAACCAACAAAAATGGCTAATTCCTGTGGTTACATTAAATGTATAAAAATGAATGTTGGAAGGAAAGATATAAATATGAGAGTTATTACTTATGAGTTGTACTTATTCGTGCTGATGTTTTTTTCGCTAAAAAAAAATTCAGTTTTTAAAACTGAAGAAGTGTTGTTGTTATTTAAGTAAATTTACCAATAAAAGTTGGTTGAAGTCCACAACCTGGACTCCAGTAACCGTGGCTGTATGACTTTTAGGTAAGTCTGTGCATCTGTCGGCTTCGGTTTTCTCTTCCGGAAATGGCAGGCGTGAGGCTTCCCAGTTCCAGAGTTGTAGTTCTCCTCTGCTGGAGTCAGCCACTCCAAGCCCTTTCCATCAGCGCGGGCCAGAGACAGATCGTCAATGGGCTGATCGGAACAGCCAGGACTGCTGTCTTGCCTAGCAGTCTTTGGGCTGGTTCTTCTCTTTACGGCACAGGTTCTCTTGCAGTCCGGGAGGGAGCTCAGTGCCCTAATCGTGGCGGTGTGACCTGTTCTCAGGATCCCATTCTCTCAGGACTGAGGGGACCTGTCCGGAAGCCCTGCCCCTGACTGACTGGCAGGAAGAGGCACACCCCAGAGTGTGGCTCCTGCTTTTCTGGTTTGGGTGGGGCGATGGGCTGGCCCTGAACCTCTCTTTGCTTTCTTTATTATCTGACTCTCTTTCCTCCCAGGAACAAACTCCGGAAGGGGAAGCTCCTTTGGGTGACTGTCTGATGGAAGAATCTAGAGGGTTTGAAAGACTAGCCTGTAAACCCTGTGTGCCTTGGCCGCGTTTCACCCTCCCCGTATTGTCATCTCTAATTTGCATATGTGCTCACTGGGTGTGTGGTCAGATGGAGAAGTTGGGAAGGGAGGGACTTAGAGAGTCTCACTGAGTAAGTTGTATTCTATGTCACATAGCAGTGGCCTCTCAGTTTCAAAATCTCTAACCGTAAGAAACAATGTCTTCCTTTCATCCGCTCCTCAACTTGGGACACTATTACAAGTCCCAGTTTTGTGACAAAGGTACCACACCTTTGCGCCCATCCGTCAACCATTTCCCAAAAGTCTTTCAAGGAGGGTCAAGTATAACCATCTTGTGCAGAGTACATCAGCTTGTTCGACAAAATCAGCAAATACTTCAACTTTAAAAAAGAAATGTTTTTTTAATCTTACGTGTGTGTACCTGAATGTATGTCCGTGTTCCATGTGCATACAGTGCCCACGGAGGTCAGAAGACGCACCAGATCCCCTGGAACTGGAGTGACAGGTGCTTGTGGGGCTGCTGGAAACTGAACCTGGATCCTTTACAAGAGCAGCAATTATGCTTAATCTCTCCAGCCCTCCAGATGAGCTTCTAAGAGCAACACTGAGATAATCATGGCTGGAAGAGTTATTTTAAGGATTAGATGAACTAATACACACCAGATACTTAAATCCTGGCATATAATTAAGTAGTCAATTAAAGTAAGCTGTTGTTTGATTAATTATTATCCCAGTATTAGGATACTATTGGTGATTCATTCTCCTTCTGGAAGGAAAAAATATTCAAGGCAGAGATTATCAGTCCAATCATAATAGAAAGAAATATAGATAGACTCACTTTAACTGAGGTTTCTGTGACAGCTAGTCCTTGATGTTTTGTATAAACAGAGGAAATTATTTGTAAATGTCATCATCAGCACAGAATATATATTGAATACCTGCCACATGCAAGATCTGGGTGAGGAGCTGAGATAGAAGGAAATGTGCCACACACGAGTTTTAAAGATTTGTTTTTCATGCCGGGCGGTGGTGGCGCACACCTTTAATCCCAGCACCAGCACTCGGGAGGCAGAGGCAGGTGGATCTCTGTGAGTTCGAGGCCAGCCTGGTCTCCAAAGCAAGTTCCAGGAAAGGCACAAAGCTACACAGAGAAACCCTGTCTCGAAAAACCAAAAAAAAAAAAAAAAAAAAAATTTGTTTTTCTATTTGTGCGTATGCATGTGTACCACATGTATGCAGGTGTCTAAGAGGCCAGAGGACAGTGTCACATCCCCTAGAACTGGAGTTACAAGCCACCTTATGTGGGTCCTCTGCAAGGGCAGCTAGTACTCTTAGCTGCTGGGCCCTCTCTCCAGCACTGAGTTCAAGCTTCTTGCATCTCAGTTGTAGAAGGACTTAAGTTTTTAAAAGTCTGCTGTAGCAGGAAATGGTTTATAAAAAGTTGTTTTCTGTTTCGGTTTTGTTTGGTTAGCATATATGTGCTTTGGAACTTTTTCTTTATAATACATGTCTGTCAAAGACACATTTGTAAGGGTCAGCAAGATGGGGAGAGGCACTTGCTGGCAAGTCTGAACACCCTAAGTTCCATCTCTGGGACTCACATGAAGGAAGGAGAAAACCAACTTTGGAAAGTTGACATCTGACCTCCAGTACAGGAGCCATGACACATGCGCGCGCGCGCGCACGCGCGCGCGCACACACACACACACACACAGAGTAGATGGATGGATAGATAGATAGATAGATAGATAGATAGACAGACAGACAGACAGACAGACAGACAGACAGACAGACAGACAGATAGATAGATAGATAGATAGATAGATAGATAGATAAAGTGGAAACACATAGCCTAATCTTCTAAATAGTCATGTGCTCAATCTTTTTGCAAAGATGTCTATCTCAAAGCAGGTACCTATTTTTTAACCTAGTTTGTAACTTAATTTCTGCATTTCAGGTTTAATGTAAGATATATTGCCCCTGCTTCTGAGACTAAGAAATGACTAAGGATGTTGCCCTATCAGTACCAGATCAGGGTAGACAGGCTGTACATGACTTTTAAGCAGCTATCTCTGGAGAATCTGGCAAGAGGCTACTCAAGGCCCTACTCACCTTGATGATTAATTCTGCAACCAGTAGACATGGAGCTTCTAAGATGAGGCAAGCCAATGGCAGAGAAGGAACACCAGAATAGCCTTCCTTCTGATGGTGCAACAGAGAGAGCTGGCTCTTTTCTTCTCCTTAGGCAGCCCTCCAGACCAGGTGGGGGGTTGGAACTCTGATGGCTAACAAGCATTTGAGGCAAAAGGATAACTGATCCCCGGAGAAACCCTGACCAGCACACACACAGGAACACCCCCATATATGCCCTGGTTACTTTTCAGATTTCAGCTTTTGGGGGATTTTGCTACCTGAACAGAAGATACAGGTAAACCAACTCAAAGGTCTGTAGACTTAAAGCTTTCTCCTTCTCCAGAAAATGTAAAGCATTCGGGAAGTTTGCAAAGTCCCACTAAGCTAACTATGCTGTCGGCTTTGTTTGTCTTCCGTGGTACCCTGTGAGTGCTTTCTTCCATGGTACCTGTGAGTGCTTTCTTCCGTGGTACCCTGTGAGCGCTGTCTTCCGTGGTACCCTGTGAGTGCGGTCTTCCGTGGTACCCTGTGAGAGCCCGCTGGCAGTTGTCTCCCTGCTACTTGCCATCACAAGTCCATTGAAAAGTTCTTTGAAAGGAGCATCGCAGAAAAAAACCAAGCAGGCGAGTCTCCCAGCTCCTCATTTCGGAAAAGGGCTCCTGCACCCTTGAAACTTAATGCCTGTGTATCTCTCTAGGAAAACGGACTTAGGGAAAGGCCTGGAAATCGTTAAGGCACTTTATAATCATCCAAAAGGCAATGCTGTTCACTTGCAGTGCGAAGGAGTTGAATGGATGGGCAAAAGAAGGAATAGTAAGTTTGTCTAGACTCTCCTAAGACAGAACTCCTAATATCACTGGATTTGAAGTGTAGAGAGTCCCATACAAGTTACATTCCTAATTCACTTTAAAACGTTGTTTAGATAAGAATGCATACCATACCCACGTTATCCAAACACCCCATGAGGCGCCCGTGAGGCAGTAGCGTTTTACTGCTCGGGTTTTATAATGACAAGGCCACAAGGAAGCTAAGACTCTCCCTCAGAGACTCCCGTGCCTCCCCAGCACTGAAACTGGAGGAGAGAAAGCTAAGAGCAGCACCTCCTGAGCCAGCCTCCTGTGAAGGGATTTCCCTTTTCTTTGTTGATGTGTTAATACGATTTTCTGAGGTTTTGTTGTTGTTGTTGTTGTTGTTGTTGTTCCTTGTGACTTTTAAAGAAGTCTAGTTGATCTGGCCCATGTTAAATAAGAATAAGTTGATTCTTGGGCTGGAGAGATGGCTCAGAGGTTGAGAACACTGATTGCTCTTCTAGAGGTCCTGAGTTCAATTCCCAGCAACCACATGGTGGCTCACAACCATCTGTAATGAGATCTGGTGCCCTCTTCTGGCCTGCAGATATACATGCAGACAGAACACACTGTATACATAATAAATAAATAAATCTTTAAAAAAAAAAAAAAAGAATAAGTTGATTCTACAAAGGCTACAAGGGAATGTTCATTTGCGTTAAAACAAGGGTTGAATCCCGAGAGTCTGAGATACAGTCTTTCCCAAGGGAAGAGCACACCAATTGGTTATCCAGTAGCAAATGGTCAGCCCTGAAAACATACACACAAGTGACATCCTATAGACTGAGCAGGCTGTACACAGTATTCGTGTTTTAAGAGTGTGTGTGTGTGTGTGTACATAAAATAATAATTAATGAAAGATAAGAAGCCATGAATTTGAAAGAGCAAGTGAGGGTCTGAAGGCAGGAAAGAGAAGAAGGAAATGGTGTACTTATAATCTCAAAAAGTTTAAAAAAAAAACTGAAATACAGCCAATAGTTTAAAAAAACTAAAAAGGCAAAGTGTGGTAAATAACGACACCTAATGGAACTCAGGTGGTTTTCACGCTTGTTTGCCTATGCACTTTTGTTTGCTATAATGTTACAAAAGCTGACGATGAGGCAATAACTTTTTTAAAAATTCATAATCTAAGTGTGTAATGAGCACTGCCCTCTTCACGGTAGTTGCCTTGAGAGGCCATTTTAGTCTTATTATATGGCCATCAGACAAAGCAGTTTCAGAAAGAAAATGACTTTTAGAGTCATTTTTTGCAGCTGGGTGGGGTTGCCAGACAAAGTGCAGGTAACGGTTAAAAGTGAATTTTGTGTAAACATGGGGCCTGTCTCCACTAAACCTCTTTGTTTACTGAAGTTCAAACTGAACCATGTTCTGCTCTGTCGTTGCGAATCCTGGCATCTCTAAGCCTGGGTACTTCTGTGTGAAGGCCTTAGCAGACACCAGCCTTCCTTGAAAGGCAGCTGAGATGTGACTGTTTATAGTCTGTCAGGGTAAAGGCTTATGTCAAGAAGGATAACATCATCTTGAAACAGGTTTTCTGATGAGACTTGTGAAGTCCAGAGAAACTTGGAGCATTTACCAGGAGTTTTTGTAAGTTATTTTTAAAATTGGCATACAAATAACTTTCATGCATATCCCAAATCGTTGTAATCAACACCAGGATTTGGAAGTGTGTAGCCCCCAGTAGTTAAGATTCTGAGCAGGGAGTAAGGAGTCAGAGGTTTGTGTGGAGTATCAACTGTTAGTGTCACATTAAAGACTGGTGTCAACCACTGAAACTTTGACATTGTTGGCCATGAGATCTGGACAGATTTTGTAATTCGTTGGCCTTATAAACCCTTTGGTTTGGTTTAGAAGATCTGCACAAGAAAAATGCTTCTCCAGAGATAATCAAGTGGATTTACTCCTTGGTAAAACAACTCTCTCCATGAAAATGTTCAATCATTAATGATAATTCCGTTACTTCTGATATGATATGTTCTGTTTTATGCCCATTCTTTTTATGATAATTTTTACTTAAATTTAATTAAAAATTTTAATTAGCATGCACAGTATTAGATTTGGTTTGTGTTGACTCTCAGGCCACCCCTTCTCCATCATCCCCCTGACACATTCCTGTGCCCTTCAACCCCATAGCCTGCTTTCCATTCATTCATATTTGCCAAAGTGCTTGGCAGTCACTACTCCATAAAGTGCTGGTGCAATATGGGCCCTTTATCACGTCATCGTTAGTACTGTTGCCAGAGCTGTCTTCATAATAGCACCATGACATTGGCATATTAGGATTCATTCAGCTTTTGAAAGTGTAGTTATACTGTGTCAGGAAGAGTAAGTAATTTGCCATTAAACAGCATCAAACTAATGCTCCTTTTTTTTTTTTTTTTCTTCAGTTAAACTGCCCCTGGGGGAAGGGGTATTCGGTAAAGAACACTATGAGTTTCCTCCAAACTTGAAAGTTAAAAGGTGGCTAAATATGTGTGTGTGTGTGTGTGTGTGTGTGTGTGTGTGTGTGTGTGTGTGTATTCCAGGTGTTGTGGCACACACTTTTAATCCCAGCACTCAGGAGGCAGAGGCAGGGGGATTTTTATGAGTTTGAGGCCAGCCTGGTCTACAGAGTGAGTTCCAGGACAAT
>CABHPH010157423.1:0-19938 GCA_902168325.1 Peromyscus nudipes | reverse complement strand
AAAGAAAGAAAGAAAGAAAGAAAGAAAGAAAGAAAGAAAGAAAGAAAACTTGAGCCTATCCCACTGGGCTGTTGGTCTCCATCTGCTGTGAGGATGTGTCTAGAGACTCTTGATGAGAGTTCTACCTGAGTAAGACCTTTATTTTCTTCCTGGCTTTGGAGTTTCAGCAGAGCAGTCCTAGCTCTGAGCTCCAAGGCAAAGTTCCCCGTTTTCTTCTGTACCTTGTTCCTGAGACAGTAGGCCACGTTCCTGCCTAGCTGCATCAAGGGATGGCAGGGGCAGTCATTTGGCTACTTGGCTAACACATTTCAGTTGTTCACGCTGTGGGTAATAGCCTTTGGGGCAGGGCCATGGAACTTGGCTTGGCACCTGACTTCACTGAAGTGAGACGGGTGCTGGGTTTCAAGTCTAAGGCCTGGACTTAATTCCTTCTACCTCCTCCAAACGGCTGGTGCTACTCTTCATGTGAGTCAGAAGCGACACGGGCAGCTCCTTCCTGCTTTCCTTTGTGGTTATTTTGTTGTCGTTGTTTGGGTTTTGTTTGTATTATTCACTTGTTGTTTGTTTTCTACAGTTATTTTGTTGTGCTGTGTTGTGTTGTGTTGTGTTGTGCTGTGCTGTGCTGTCTGTAGTTTGGGTTGATTAGTTGGCGAGTTGGTTAGTTCAGTGTTTTGGAGACAAGCTCGAGAGGTGTAACCCAAACTAGCCTTGAACTCCCAATTCACCTGTCTCATTCTCCTAAGTGGTGGAATTTCAAATTCGGGCCATCGTGCCCAGATTCTTTCTTGACTTCTTCAATGCGGCTTAGTCGTAGACTAAGGCCAGACCCAATGGTCTTACAAAGATAGTTCAGCCCATGAATATTCAAATCTGCACCTGTGAGGAGATGATTTCTGGATGATCTTCCTCAGTCACAACTTTTTCAACGTCTTCCATTCAAATCTATCACGTTCGGTGGTATAAGCCTTGGCTAATAGTAGATAAACAAAGGAGAGATAGATCATGTGGACATATGACATGTCCATGTAGATATATTTGAATCAACAGTATGGAGGGATTTCTATGTTTGAGGCGATGTGCTAGTCCCTGTGATGGACAGAGATAAATGCAAGCATGGCTTTGGAATTGGTCCGCTTTAGGTTACCCCAGCATATATAAACTTTCCGGCATACACATAGCTCTTGGCAGCTCTCAGTTCTCTTATGCTATGCTTCCCTTCCAGGTTTTTTATTTTTTCATTTTACATACCAACCACAGTTCCCCCTCCCTCCCCTTCTCCTGCTCCTCCTCCCCTCCCCTTCCACTCCAACCCCCATCCACTCCTCAGAGAGGGTAAGGCCTCCCATGGGGGGGGCAGTCAACAAAGCCTGGCATATCAAGTTGAGGCAGGCCCAAGCCCCCTCCCCGCTGCATCAAGACTGAGCAAGGTATCCCACCATAGGGAATGGGCTCCAAGGAGCCAATTTATGCACCAGGGATAAATCCTGGCCCCACTGCCAGGGGCCCCCACAAACAGACCAAGTCACACAACTGTCACTCACATTCAGAGGGTCTAGTTTGGACCCATGCAGGCTCCCCAGCTGTTAGTCCAGAGTCCATGAGCTCCTACTAGCTCAGGTCAGCTGTCTCTGTGGGTTTCCTCATCATGATCTTGAACCCCCTTGCTTACATAATCCCTCTTCCTTCTCTTTGACTGGACTCCAGGAGCTCAGTCCAGTACTTGGCTGTGGATCACTGCATCTGCTTCCATCAGTTACTGGATGTAGGTTCTATGATGACAATTAGGGTAGTCACCAATCTGATTACAGGAGAAGGCCAGTTCAGGAACCCTCTCCATTATTGCTAGGAGTCTTAGCTGGGGTCATCCTTGTGGATTCCTGGGAATTTCCCTGGCACCGGGTTTCTCCCTAACCCCACAATGGCTCCCTCTATCAAGATGTCTTTTTCATTGCTCTCCCTCTCTGTCTCTTCCCCAACTTGACCATTCTGTTCCCTCATGTTCTCATCCCCCATCCCCTTTCCTAGCCCCTCATCCCCAGTTTACTCATGGAGATCTTATCTATTTCCCCCTCCCAGGGCAATCCATGTGGGCCCCTCTTAGGGTCCTCCTTGTTACCTAGCTTCTCTGGGGCTGTAGATTATAGCCTGGTTATCCACTTATGAGTGAGCACATACCATGTTTGTCTTTCTGGATCTGGGTTATCTCACTCAGGATTTTTTTTTTCTAGTTCCATCTACTTACCTACAAATTTCATGATGTCATTGTTTTTTACAGCTGAGTAATACTCCATTGTGTAAATGTACCACATTTTCTTTATCCATTCAGTTGAGAGGCATCTAGGTGGCTTCCAGGTTCTGGCTATTATGAATAATGCTCCTATGAACATAGTTGAGCAAGAATCCTTGTGGTATGATTGAGCATCCTTTGGGTATATGCTCAAGAGTGGTATTGCTGAGTCTTTAGGTAGATTGATTCCCAATTTTCTGAGAAACCACTACACTGATGACCAAAGTGGCTGTACAAGTTTGCAGTCCCACCAACAGTGGAGGAGTGTTCCCCTTACTCCACATCCTCTCCAACATAAGCTGTCATCAGTGTTTTTGATCTTAGTCATTCTGACAGGTGTAAGATGGTATCTCAGAGTCATTTTGATTTGCATTTCCCTGCTGACTAAGGATGTTGGACATCTTCTTAAGTGCATCTCAGCCATTTGAGATTCTTCTGTTGAGAATTCTCTGTTTAGATCTGTACCTCATTTTTTAATTGGATTATTTAGTATTTTGATGTCTAGTTTCTTGAGTTCTTTATGTATTTTGGAGATCAGCCCTCTGTCAGATGTGGGGTTGGTGAAGATCTTTTCCCATTCTGTAGGCTGCCATTTTGTCTTTTTTACCATGTCCTTTGCCTTACAGAAGCTTCTTGGTTTCAGGAGGTCCCATTTATTAATTGTTGCTCTCAGCTCTGTGCTACTGGTGTTATATTTAGGAAACAGGTTCTTATCCTTAGAGCAAAATGAAAGATCCCCAAGAGTTCCTTTTGTGTGAGTTGAATGCAACCTTTGGCCCTTCAGGAAACAAGCATCACTTAGTATGTACAAGATTTCACGCTGGAAAAGAGTCAGAATTTCCCAAGTAAATAATTTACAGCTTCATTACCTTAGCTTTAGACTTAGACTAGCTGGGAGAAATGCAGACTGGGATAGAGTAATGCCATGTGGGGCCAACAAGGGAAATTCCAGGAACTGCATGTTCCCACACAAGGTTGTGTCCTGTTGTCCCCATTCTTTAGCAGTTTGGGCAGCTCTGACCACTGCAGGCTTGACACACACTCGTGTTCAGGAAGGCATAGAGGAATCCTTACACCTCCATTATTTATTCTTGCTGAGTGTGGTGGTTTGAATGAAAACAGCCCCCATAGGCCCACAGGGAGTGGCACTATTAGGAGGTGTGGCCTTGTTGGAGCAAGTGTGGTCTTGTTAGAGGAAGTTTGTCACAGGGGGTGAGTTTTGAGGTTTTAGGAGCTCAACCTAGGCCCAGTGACTCACTCTTTCTTTCCTGCTGCCTGAGGATCCAGATGTAGAACTCACAGCTTCTTTCCGGAACCAGGTCTGCCTGCACTCCACCATGCTTTCTGCCATGATGATAATGGACTAAATCTCTGAAACTGTAAGCCAGTCCCCAACTAAATGTTTTCCTTTATAAGAGTTGCTGTGCTCATGGTGTCTACTCACAGCAATAAAAACTCTGAGTCAGAAGTTGGTACCAGGAGTGGGGCATTGATGTGATAGGCTGGACCATGTCTTTGTTTGGAGGAATATGGAACATTTTGGGACTTTGGACTAGAAAAGTGATTGAACATTTTAAGTGGGGCTTAATGAGCCATCCTAGTAGGAACATGGAAGATAGTGGCGCTGATTTGAACAGTGGGGGTCCGGCTCAAAATGTTTCAGAGGAGGAGAATATTAGCATGTGGCCTAGAGATCATTCTTGTGATATTTTGACAAAGAATGTGGCTGCTTTTTGTCCTCGTCCAAAAAGTCTACCTAAGGCTAAGTTGAAGAGTTTTGGATTAATTGTGCTGACAGGGGAGATTTCAAAACAGCCTAGTGTTGACTGTACCATGTGGTGATTAGTGGCTAGTCTTAGGTAGATCTATAATGAAAAGGAGAAAGCTGAGCAAGGAAAAATACAAAATGTACAGTTTGAGGAGAAAAGGAGCACCAGGAAGTGTAAACAGACTAAAGAAAAGCCTGATACTAAGTGGAATAAAGGGAGTGGTGACCTCAGAGCAAGAATCTGCCCAGCTAAGCTTCTACTGTGAAAAGGAATTAAAGAAAATCTTAGGGCTGGGAATGGTGGTACATACCTTTAATCCCAGCACTTGAAAGGTGGAGGCTGGTAGATTTCTAAATTCAAGGCTAGCTTGGTCTACAGATTGAGTTCCAGGAAAGCCAGGCTTAGCCAGTGAAGGAAACCCTCAAAAACACAAAGTTAGTGATGATGTAATTGAATGAGGGGGCCATGCTCCAGGCCCAGCAAGCAGCATAACTTGGCAGCTTCAGCCACATGGTTCTGGCTTTAGAGTCAAGGATACAAGAAAGGAGTTATGAAGTCCTCCTCTAAGACTAAAGAAAATTGCTGAGTCCAGGCATGTGCCAGGGGTGTCCCTGCATGGAAACCAAGAGAGGCCATTGTGTGAAGCTGTGAAGGTGAAACCTAGACTGTCTTGGAGAACCCAAGATGTTGGAGATGCCAGAGCCATAGGATACCTGCCGAGGAAAGCTGCTAACAGGAAGTAGAACCAGCCTAAGAGAAAGATATGTGTTGCAGTCAACAAAGCTGAAAGGAGCTGGAGATCTGAAGAGTGCTTTGACACCAGATATGGAGGTGCAGAGTTTGTAGTTTGCAAAGCTGGCTTCTGGTCTTGCTTTGGTCCAGCATTTTCTCATTATGCTCCCTTTCCCCCCTTTTGGAATGGTAATGTGTAGTGATATTTCGTTTGTACTCTAACAAATAAAATTTGCCTGAAGATCAGAGGACAGAGCCAGTCTCTAGATTAAACATAGAGGCCAGGCAGTGGTGGCACACACCTTTAATCCTAGCACTTGGGAGGCAGAGATCCTGTGATCTCTGTGAGTTCAAAGCCACCCTGGACTACACAAGATTAATCCAGTCTAAAAGAGAATCAGAGCTAGGCAGTGGTGGCACACACCTTTAATCCCAAGACTTGGGATCTCATTCCTTTGTTCCCAGTATTTGGGAAGCACACAGGCCATTAATCCCTGCACTAGGAAGGTTGAGAGAGGAAATGATATGGCTGGGCAAGGAAAGGCATTTAATGCAGGAGACAGGAACTCAGTCTTTTCACTGAGTGCCCAGGGGCATTCAGTCTGAGGATTCGTGGAGACAGGATCTTCCCCTTTCGGGTGAGCAGTTGGCCAGATGAGAAGTGACTGTGTCTTATTTCCTCTGATCTTTCAGCATTTAGCCCAATTATCTGGCTCCAGGTTTTTATTATAAATCCAATTAGGATTCATGCTACAGTAATGTATATCCTGTGCCATTATATGTTGGAAGTATGTGATCTGCTTTTTGATTTTGATTTTTAAGGAGATTATAGTTAAGAGATTGCATGAGTCTCAGAAGAGACTTTGAACTTTAGACTTTTAAACATTGCTGATACAATGGTAGACTATGGGAACTTTTGAAGTTGAACTAAATGCATTTTGCATTATGATATTGCTGCAAGCCTGTGAGGGCTGGCGAATGGAATGTGATGGTCTGAATGAAAATGGTTCCCATAGGGAGAGACACTAAGTGACAGAACTCTTTGCACATAAGCCACAGAGGATGGTCTTCCTCTAGATAAAATGACCCAAAGGAATTGGAAATCTGAAGAGTGCTTTGGCAGTCGTGACAGTTCCTGCAAAGACATGAATTCTTTTATTTTTAAGGTGAGGGTACACTGGCAATTTCTAGTTTCTCAGAATCTACACCCTGGCTGACACATTAGATACTTAGGGTATTTCTCTGTTGTCGGATAACGAGAGAACTAAAAGAGCCACTCATGAAATCACCATGTTTGACTGAGATTAGACTCAGATAGAACTGCAACAGTGAACATGTACATAATTCCTATTACATACAAGGCACTGTTCAAAGAACTTAAAAATAATATCATATATATAATATATATATATATATTATATATAGCCAGGTGTGGTGGTGCATACCTTTAACCCAAGTGCATAATGATCTTTTTTTGCTTTTGTTTTTTTTGCCAAGTGCCTAACTATCATGGCAAGATAGTTAGGGATATCTTTAGGGATAAAGATGCAATAGTGTGGGTCTAGAGAGATAGCTCAGAGGTTAAGAGCACTGACTCCTCTTCCACAGGTCCTGAGTTCAGTTCCCAGCAACCACATGGTGGCTCACAACTATAATGAGATCTGGTGCCCTCTTCTGGTGTTCAGGCATACATGTGGAGAGAACACTGTATACATAATAAATAAATATTTTTTTTAAAAAAAAAAGATGCAATAGTGACACTCATATCTTGGTAGTAACCAGCAGTTGTCTAATTTGACTTAAGGCCTGCTCAACAGAATGAAAATCATGCCTGGTACTGGAAACAGAGCCAACTACCCAGGGCTAGTGTGGTCAATGGTCTTAGAGGAGAACCTACCATGGCCACTTTATTAAACCAGTATAATTCCTAGCTGCATTCTAAATACTTCTCCTCCTACCCACAGATAAGGGCAGCTCTCATCCCTCGTCAAAGAAGCTTCTCTTTTCAGCCGTGGGACACCCCTGCAGAAAGCCACAACTAGTCAAAATACAGAAAACAACTAATTGTGGGGTGTCCAGCCCAAATGATACATGTAAACCGTAATCCCCAAATCTGAGGTTCAGAGGACATCATGGATGAAGGAAGAGAAAGACTGTAAGAGCCAGAGGAACACAACATCTGCTGCAAGATGGTGTCTTCTAGAAATGACAGGGAAGCTGCATCCACGACACCTCCACAATACGGCTGCCTAGACAAGACCTGAAAATGACACCACCAAGAGATACGTTACCACGGAGGGAGAAAATCCCATGGGGTCCCATCTCTAGATGAAGAACTACAGGCAATTAATGACTGCTGAGAAAGAGAGAATTAGTCCTCCCCCGTGATGAGCTCCCTTGTAACACGAATCTTAAAAGGTCTTACTAGTAAAAACAAACCTGGGGCCAGGTATTGGGATGAACACTGAAAGATCAGAGAGACAGAACAAGCCACAGCTAACTCCGCCTCAATAACTTCTCAGCTGATTCTGTTTCCTCAAACTGAGTCCTCATCCAAATGGATCTCAGCTGAACTGCTGCTGAAAGCCTAAAAGCTTAAAAACTAGTTCCTGGTTTTCATGCCTTATATACCTTTCTGCTTCCTGCCATCACTTCCTGGGATTAAAGGTGTATGTCACCATGCCTGGCTCAGTTTCCAATGTGGCCTTGAAATCACAGAGATCTGAATGGATCTCTGCCTCCAGAATGATAGGATTAAAGGCATGTGCTACCACTGCCTAACCTCTGTTTAATATTGTAGCTGTTCTGTTCTCTGACCCCCAGATATATTTATTGGGGTGCACAATATATCAACCACAGCCCCTAATTGGTTTTCCAACACCAAGTAATCAGTCCTAAAAATATATACACAAGCAACACTAAATGGACTCATTGGGTTATATTTATGTATTTATGCATTTATACATATATGTAACAATAATTAAGGGAAAGAGGTCATGAACTTAAAAGGAAATGGGGGAAACATGGGAAGAGAGGAAGTGGGAAATTATATAATTATATTTAATTAAGTTACACAAAATAATGACTTAATCTTAATATCATATAAGATGGATACAATTATTCATAGGAAAAAATACTCCCATTGGAAAGGTGGGAAAATAAAGACTTAGATAACTAATATGTGTAATACTGTCCAACTCTCACCTGACACAACTTAATCCAGCCCAGCCAGTCTTGCTAGAGGGCCAGTGTTGCTAATCCTTGGGTAACACTGCCTCCTACAAATGGTCGGGGGAAAAGTCCCCATTTAAACTTCTCCCTTCTCATAAACAAATATATAAACATGTGCACAGCCATATGTGTTTTGGGTAAATATGTACCTTCATGCTGTAAACTTAGTACAATTGGAAATAGTGAACTCTTTTCTATCTAGTTAGGGCCATAGAACTAAAAACAATACAGCCCATTTCAATTGGATTTGGATAAAACTTCACAGCAGAAAGTGAGTAATAATGGTCTGTAAATACACACCATTACATAGCAACTAATGTATAAAAGTCCATGGAAATAGTACAGTAACGACTCACAAGCAAATACCTCTATTGCAACAAAGAATTCTCTGATTCTATATAAGGAGCTTGATACTATTAAAGGATTCTGTGATCCAATACCCTCTAAGGACCATTTTTCTATTCTATTTATTCACTCTTAAAATGTACTCTACAGAATAAATATATAAGAATCACCTAGATGTGAGGAAAAAATAGATTTCTGGAGTCCACCCCCTAGGTGATGAATCAGAATTTCAAGGGGCCTGAGAATCTGCACTCTAGGCATTTCCTTCTATGATGGGCTAGTAATTGATTGTCAGCTTGACAGGATCTGCAATCACCAGAAGAGACAAGTCTCTGGGCATGGGTATGAGGGATCACCTCAATTAGGCTAATAGAGAAGACCCACCCTAAATGTGGGCAACCCCTTCCACGGTCTTAGGATCCTGAACCACACAAAAAGAAGTCTATCTAGCCTTCACCTCTCCCTGCTTCCTGGCTGCAGATCCATTGATGTCAACAGTCCCATGCTCCTTCCAGCATGCCATCCTCAGTATGATGGACTGTAACCTAGAGCTATGAGCCCAGAGAAACCCATCTTCCCTCAAGCTGTCAAGATTTTTTTTATCACAGCAATGAGAAAAGTAACTAATATACTGGTCCTGCTTATCCATTTCCTATTCACGTGCACACTAAATTACCCATGATAGCAAGTCCCACTACAACCACCAAGTCCTTAATCTATTAGAGGCATCACCTCCCTCTCCCTCATTTGAATCCTTAAGACATTTATTTCTAAATCCAGCAAAAGCCGGTTTCCCTCTCACTGTTCTGTTGTGACTTTAAGGGAAGTGAAATATATCCCTGAACTCTGAGCCGTATCCTGTTAGTCTCAGGTTATGGTGTTTACATAAGGTTTTAATTCCACATAAACTGATTTACAGTTCAGCCAGTTCACAAGTTCCAAGTTAATGTATGAGGGACATCTAATAAATGATCGCTGGAAAAATAAATGACCAACTTACCCTTAGTATTTTATTGGTTTTATTTTCCTTGGCATTGGTTTTAATCTCTGCTCTTGACTTTTATCCAACTCTGCAACTCTGAGGGCAGCATTTGTTATTATGACTTTGGTCAAATGAAGCTAACAGTTATCCATGATCCCATGGGGGAAAAAATCAGTTTAACACCAATCATCACCGATAGCCATGAGTAACGTTCACCACAGTTCTCTGCTATTCTGGGAAGAGGAATGGTTTCTGGGACTGGGGAGATGGACCAGTTGGTAAAAGGCTTGCTGCACAAGCATGGGGACCTGAGTTTGATCCCTGACATCCACAGAGACCAGCTGGAACAGTTGAATGAGTCTGCAATCCTAGCACTTGAAAAATGGGGACAGGGGATCCTGGAGCTTGATGGACAGCCAGTCTAGCTAAATGAGTGAGTTCTAGGTTCACTGAGAGACCCCCCCCCCATGTCAAAAAAAAAGTGGAGAATGATTGAGGAAGATACTCACCATTGACCTCTGGCCTCCATGTTCACACATGTGGAACCACATTCATATCTCAATTATTAATTTCACACTTCCACATTTACACCTTCAGCCATCACCTTTTCTGAGTACCAGCTACTTGGCCACCTAAAGGACATATTGAATTCAGCATACCAAGACACAGCTCCACCCACAGTCTCCTCCTATATTCCTTTCTCAGTTGCGGGCTTCACTTGGTAGTCTTGGTGATAAAACTATAATGATTTACAGATACTATATACTTTATTTGGCATCTTAATTGACTTCAAGTCCTTTCCTATCTTCGTCACAAGCATATATTTGCTTTAGTTGAGTTTCTAGCCATCATTATCCTTACTTCTTCCTTCTAACTCCAGACCAAGCACTGTAAACCAAAATTTCTCTGAGAATCCAGTGGCATAACGGAATAAAATAGGCCCGGTGTGGGTATTATAGCATGGTGGCAAACTAGAAACACTTGCTTTATCTAAAGCACTTCCAGATCCTTGAACAAGATGCAGAAGTTAGGTGGCCAAAACTTAGCAGATGGAAACCTAGGACTCTCATGAAATATGTGGGCCATACACCTCCAAATGAGGAGAAATGAATGTAGAGATGGCTGTTCACATGAATAAAGTGTTGGAAAGGTAGGCTGTTGATTCAGGAAGTAGAAAAGTTGAAGCAGGCCTAGACTCGTTAAGTTTAGGTGTTGGAAGTTGTTGTGGCAGATACTGAATATCTATTACGCGTCGACTTGTATCCCACCGAACAGATACGCTCAGGCCCTAACTGTGGCTCTGACTCCATTTGGGGTTGGGCACGACTTAATCCCCAATACAATCCCATGAAGAGGTCAGGCTTTTAGGAGGGGATTAGGCTTTGAAAGTTTGGCTGTCTAGAATGGGACAGAAGCATCATAAACAGGCTGGAAGGAACTGGATTGTCCCTAGTTTCCTTCTGCCTCTTTCTGCAACATGAGGATGTCATAAGAAAGTGACAGCTAAGTAACCAGGCATCAGTTCTTCTGGCGCCACAATCTTTGACTTCCAGACTCTAGAACAAAGAGAAATAAACTCCAGTCATTAACAAACCACCTACTCTGTGGTATCTTGTTATAGAAGCAGGAAGTCTGTACTTAGGGTCTTTGCAAAAGTAACCACACCAAGATGAGGTCATACTGCTTAGGGAGGACACTAATCCAAAGCCTGGTGTCCTTGTAAGAAAAAAGGAATTTGGACACAGAAAGACACGGGAGATAAACACACAGAGGAGAACCCCAGGTAAAGACATCATCAGAAGCTGAAGTGACATAGTTACCAGACAAGGAATGCCAATGATGGCTGCCAGCACAGGACCCTCAAACCTCCTCCATCATACCACGTGAGAGCCCGTGCTGGAGAGCTGAAGTTCTAGGCATTAGCACTTCAGCATCTGAAGTTGGGGAAGAACAAGATTGAACTCATAAAGCTAAGAGGCCCCTGTTGACCCTGGAAGTCCTGAGACACTTGTGAAAACTTAATATTTAGCACCCAATGCCTTAAACAAAGGGCGTGTTATTTTTGGCAACAGTTCCTAACTTGTGTGTGAGAATACGACTGAGATTCCAGGTCAAGGAAAATGATGTCAATCGAACTCTTCCAAATATTTAAGGACAGAAACTGGGTCTAACTCTCTGTGGTCTGTCCCCACCCACTGACGTACCACTGCCCTTAACAAAGAAGCTGCATTTCTAAACGTGTAGACAGTACTTCTTTGTTTTGTTCACTGTCGGTTGCAGGCTGAGGTCTTTCTTCCCCAGATTTGTGTGTTGCAACCCCAACTACCTGCACCTCAAAATAAGACAGGTTTTGAAGTCATATTTTGATGTTCAAAGCTGTTGAATTAACTGAGGCCGTTGCAGGTGGGCCCTGACCTAGCCTGGCTGGGGTCCTCAGAGGATGAGAAAATTTAGACGCACCAGAAATGCACGCCTTTGGGGAAAGGACTCAGGAACAAGGACTCAGGGAAAAGGTGCGGCTGTCACAAGTCCAGGAGAAAGACCTCAGAAGAATCTAAACTCGCTGGCACCCTAGTCTTGGGCTCCCAGCCTCTAGTACCATAAGGAAATATATTTCTATTGCTTAATAGGCCTCCTCTGTGACCATTTATGATATCATCCTAGGTAACTAATGCCATCTTTAAGGTTTTTTTTTTTTTTGTTTTTGTTTGTTTTTTGTTTTTTTTTTTGTTTTTTGTTGTTTTGTTTTCAGCACTGGGGATTGAACCTAGGACCTCAGGCAGGGAAAGCAAGCAAAAACGTTTGCGTTTTAAGAGAGATCAATAACAGTGAGGCCAGCTTCCTGCACAAGGAACTGTGCTCATTAACTTCAGGATCAAGAGTGAAAGCATGTTAGTAGCTGAAGCTCTAATTTGTTTTTGTTTTTCTATAGTATTTTTATTTTATAATTAACTTAATTTCACATATCAGCCACAGATTCCCCTGTCCTCCCTCCTCACACCCCCCAGTCCAGCCCCCCAATCCACCCCCCACTCCCACCTCCTCCAAGGCAAGGTCTCCCCTGGGGAGTCAGCCCAGCCTGGCAGACTCAGCCAAGGCAGGTCCAGTCCCCTCCTCCCCACACCAAGGCTGAGCAAAGTGTCTCAGCATAGGCCCTAGGTTCCAAAAAGCCAGCTCATGCACCAAGGACAGGTCCGGGCTCCATTGCCTGGGGGCCTCCCAAACAGTTCAAGCTAATCAACTGTCTCACTTATCCAGAGGGCCTGATCCAGTTCCATGGAGGCTCCTCAGCTATTGGTTCACAGTTCATGCGCTTCTACTAGTTTGGCTATTTGTCCCCGTGCTTCCTCCAACCATGGTCTCGACATCTCTCACTCATACAATCCCTCCTCTTTCTAGTCGTTTGTAAAAGTTAAACAAGGGGTATATTATTTCAGTGTTGTTGGTTTTTGTTGTTGTTGTACATTTATTTTAAATTTGCTCTGCAGCTAATGGCACTTCTTAGACATTTCCTTAACTCAAAAAATATCATATGTAGGCTGGGCATAGTGGTGCATGCCTTTAATCCCAGCACTCAGAAAGCAGAGGCAGGCAGATCTCTCTGAGTTCGAGGCCAGCCTGGCCTACATAGTGAGTTCCAGGACAGCCAGGGCTATTCAGAGAAACCCTGTCTCAAACAACAACAACAAAGACACGTCACATTTATAAAAAGAGAGCTGAGGGGTTAAGGAGATGGCTAAGTGAGTAAAGCAGCTGCCACATCAGTGTGAGGGTTGGAGTTCTGATCCCCAGGACCCACGTAAGAGCCATCTTTGAGTACACACATGCACCACATGAACACACACACACATGCGCGCGCACACGTACACACACTGCATACACAGTGCGCATACACAAACAAAACAAAAAATTGGAAAAGTCAACAAAAATTTGAAAATGAGAATTGGATGGGCTCAACAGGTAGCTCAGTCAATAAAGCATGTCTTGCATGCAGAAGAACTTGAGTTCAATGCCCAGAACCCATGTAAAAATGCCAGGCATGTATACACCTGTAATCCCAGCACTGGAGAAACAGACACAAAAGGGACTCTAAAACATGCTAGCCAGTTGATCTAGCCTAACTCATGACAGCTAAGCCAATGGCAGGTCTTGTCTCAAAGGAAGGGGACAGCACCTAAGGAATGACATCTGAGCTTGTCCTCAGGCTTCCACACAGACCTGTACACACACGTACACAAACACATATGCACACATGTGTATTCAAAATGAGACTTAGAAATGTCTCATCACAGGTGAGGTTAATGAGGTTTCAAAGCCTTAACCTGTGTGACTCTACGGCCCATGGCTTTTTCTCTGTCATGAGGAACAAGTGCAAGGGAAGAGCCTTTCTAAATTCCAGCCTCTGGTTAGGTTCCTTATAAGGGTTATCTCACCTCATTCTCCCAACAACTCCATGAAGGAATTGTCAATTCAAGAGCAATATTTCTCAAACAATTCCTTTGGAGTATCTTCAAGAAACAAAAGAGGCTGTGAGAGGTTCTCGCCCCTGTGTGACTGGGTGTGTACCTACGTGGGAGCTGATGTGCAAACAAGAAATGTTTGGGCATCACCTTTAAATCGATTAAAAATGGAGACTTTGAGGGGTCTGGAGAGTTGGCTCAGAGGTTGAGAGCACTTGTTGCTCTTGCTGAGGACCCAGGTTTGATTCCCAGCACCCACATGATGGCTCACAACCATCTGTAACTTCAATCACAGGAAATCTGACACTGTCGTTTTCTGGTCTCCTCAGTCACTAGGCATAAAGTTGGTATACATACACACATGTAGGCAAAACACACTTATGCATACAATAATAAAATAAATAAACAGAAATTTAGGCTTTGAGTCAGACATGGTGGCCCCATGTCTTTTATCCCAGAACTTAGGAGGCAGAGACAGGCAGAGCTCTGTAAGTTTGAGGTTCGCTTAGTGAGTTCCAAAATAGCCTGAGCTACACAGTCTGGAAAACAAAACAAAATGAAGAAAGTTGGGCTTTGTCTCTATACAGTGTCTTTTAACCAAGTGTCTTAGTTTGCTTTCCTGTTGCTATGATAAATACTGTGACCAAAATCAATCTGGGGAGGAAAGGGTTTATTTGGCTTACATGTCCATCATTGAGGGACTTCAAGGCAGGAACTCAAGCAGAGACTATGGAGGGGTGCTGTTTCCAGGTTTACTCTCCATAGCTTGCATAGCCTGCTTTCTTATGAAACCCAGGATCACCTTCCCTGGGGAAGCACCACCCACAGTGAACCGTACCACATTAATCATTAGTCAAGAAAATGCCCTAGAAGCCAGCTTTTAACACCAGCCCTCTGAGAGGCAGAGACAGATGTATCTCTGCAAGTTCAAGCCCACTCTGGTCTACATATCAAGATCCAGGCCAGCTAGGGCTACATAGTGAGAGCCTGTCTTAAAAAAAAAATAGAGAGAGAGACAGAGACAGAGACAGAGACAGACAGACAGAAGAAAAATGCCCCCACATACTTACCTATAGGCCAATCCGATAGAGGCAATTCCTCATTTGAGATCTAAAACTAACACAATGAAGTTTTCTCCCTCATTTTAATCTTGAAGTAAATTGATATTACAGAAAGATTATCCCTGTTTAGACTGTGGCTCCTACTGCATTTCTTTTGAGGGAAAAGTTTAGGGTCACTGTTTTAAGTTAGGGTTTCTATTGCTGTGAAGAGATGCCATGACCACAGCAACTCTTATAAAGGAAAACATTCAACTGGGGCTGGCTTACAGTTTCAGAGGTTTAGTCCATTATCATCATGGTGGGAAGTATAGAGGCATGCAGTCAGACATGGTGCTGGAGAAGGAGCTGAGAATTGTACATATTGATCCACAAGCTGCAGAAATGAATGTCCCACTAGGCCTAGCTTGAGCAACTGAGACCTCAAAGCCCACCTCTAACAGTGACACACTTCCTCCAACAAGGCCACATCTACTCCAACGAGGCCACACCGCCTAACAGTGCCACTCCCTATGGGCCTATGGGGACTATTTTTTATTCAAACCACCACAGTCACCAATAATAAATTATTGATGATGATTTGTCCCCGTTAATAAGAAGTTATAAGTTGTACAGGAAGACAAAATATGCCGATCTTATAGACCACAGTACCTGTACATTTAAATTAGTATCTAGAACACAAATATATATTTATTTGATGATAATGTGATGTGAAATATTTATTTGATGATAATGAGAATATGAGTTTCCTATAAACAGATAGAAGATTCCAGTTCCACCTAAGAAGCTGAGGAAGATTCTGCCAACCTGCATTGTATTAGCATTATATGAACTGGAAAAGACAGGCCCTATCTCCTAATCCTTTCAAACAGTGATACTCCCTGATGACCAAGCATTCAGATCTGTAAGTCTACGCAGGCCAATCTCATTCAAACAACCAGAGTTTCCCACAATAACAATATGCTGAAAAATTTAAAGACCGGGTTATAAAATATTTAATATATATATTATACAACAATATTTTTAAAGTAATGTATCTGTATGTACAATCACAAGAAAGTGCCAGAACACTATACCCCAGGGGCTTTATTAGAATTTTATGAAATTTTAAATTTTCTTTTTGTTTATCTAAATATTCTAATTTTTATGCCACAAAAATATTTTGAATTTTAATAAGACAAAAATGTTTCAACCACTAAAGTAATGCAAGAATCAGACAACCTATGGTGGGGAGCTTGTTCAGTTGGTCAAGTGCTTGCTATACAAACAGAAAATCCAGAGTTCAGATCCTCAGGGTCTCAGGTATAAAGCAGTTGTGGAAATGGGCATCTGTGACCCCAGTGCTGGGGGAAGCCGACACAGGTAGAGACCGGCAGATGCTGAAAGCTTATTGGCCAGCAAGTCTCACCAAATCAGCGACCTTCAGGTTCAGAGACAGATCTGTCTCAAAAACAGTTTTTAAAAAGGGGGGAGGGGGTGGAGGCTGATAGAGGAAGATGGCTTGCACATGCAAACATGTATATACACACACACACACACAAACATGTACATACATACACACACACAGAAACTCTGTGATTCTGAGAACATCATAATTGTTCTTATAGACCATGCCTCAAGAAGAGAGTAAGAACACTTAGACACTTGTTGGTTTTTGTTTGTTTGTTTGTTTGTTTGTTTTGGGTGTTTGTTTGTTTGTTTTGGGGTTTTGGGGGGGTGTTTGTTGGTTGGTTGGTTTTTTGGGGTTTTTTTTGGTTTTTCAAGACAGGTTTCTCTGTGTAGCCCTTGTTGTCCTGGATCTCGTTCTGTAGACCAGCCTGGCCTCGAACTCACAGAGATCCACCTGGCTCTGGGATTAAAGGTGTGTGCCACCACCGCCAACCCAAGTTCCTTTCTTATAGGTTATGAACGGAGCACCTTCTCAAGCACACAGACACTCCACTAGCCTCTTTTCCTCATCCTGAGTCAAGGCAAAAGATTCAGTTCTCAGCAATGCCAATGAGAAAGGCTGGTCTGTTGTCGTTTTAAGACTAAACATGGGCGCTCCTGCTGCCTATGATAAAGGCTCTTTGTGAGAGCAAGTAGGAAGCCCTGTGAGACACAACTCTCTCAAGGAAAGAGTTTCTACCTCATATCTGGCTGACAATTGGCCTCTTGTTCTAATAATAACTTGTAACACATCAAGGCTTTGCCTCAACTGCCCTTTGTTTTCTTGTCCTCTTGGATGTTTGGTTAGGTATTAATAGGACTTTGATTCACCATTACACCCAGGAGTTTCAGCTAAATTATCCGCAATGTCTCCTTGTGGTCACATTACTTCTGGGAAGAACACAACTGCCAGACATTGTTTTCCCATCATGAAGGGACACGGCGGCGAGGACTTCCTTCACCTTTCAGAGTGAGTTTGGCTGAGTGACAAGTGGCAAGGGCCAGCATTACAAGAGGAGAAGGAACCGGAGCAGATATGGACATGCAGGACTGTGGGAGTGGAGCACAGATTTGTGGGAGAGGCGGTAATGAAGAGAGCGTGCCTATACTAACAACGGGAGCGCTATTTGTGAAGCACTCACTGGCGGCCAGCCCCCGACTACAGGCTTTTACACGCGTGAAGGGATTCATTCTCACAAGCAGGAGCTGATCCAAGGTTGAGTGGGGGTGGGTTACAAACACAACACACGCAAAGTTCTATGAGAGTCAAGCACAGGTTAGGCGACCTTCGGGGAAAATCTCTCTGAACTCCATGGGCCCACCGTGAACACTCTAAGTGCACTTTTACCGATTTTGTGTGTAGCGACTCTCTCTGCAAGGCCAGGGAACTTGTCCAATAATAGAGCAAGATTCTAATCAGGCTTCTGAAATCCTTCAAGAAGCTTCTCAGAGCCCCCAGATAGGCAAACTCCTGACTGCCACAAAACAGATTCCCTCAAAACAGCAGTACGATCACATTGGGGTGGTTCTCTAGGTTCCTGGCAGAGGCCAGACACTGTTGGAACCCCCAGAGCTTGAGGGTAAGGAGTCTTGCCAAAACCTGGGTAGGAATTTGCATCTTTCTGATCCTAAGAATTGGTAAACAGAAAGCTTCTGTTGAAATGGGAATTAGACAGGCTTTAATGATCCTCTTAAAGACACTGAGAAGGAGGCTGGTGAAATGGCTCTGTGGTTAAGAGTACTGGTTGTTCTTCCAGAGGACCCAGGTTCAATTCCCAGCACCCACATAGTGGCCCACATCTGTCTATAACTCCAGTCCCAGGGGATCAGACAACCTCTTCTGATCTCCAAGGGCACTGTATGCATGTGGCACACAGACACAGGCAGGCAAACACTCATAAAACACATAAAATAAAAATAAAAGGTTAAAAGATTAAAAAAAAGAGCCGGGTGGTGGTGGCGCATGCCTTTAATCCCAGCACTCGGGAGGCAGAGCCAGGCGGATCTCTGGGAGTTCAAGGCCAGCCTGGTCTACAGAGCAAGATCCAGGAAAGGCACCAAAACTACACAGAGAAACCCTGTCCCGAAAAACGGGGGGAAAAAAAAAGATGCTGAGAATGAGAGAAAATCTTTGCTAGCTGTATAGACAGAGGATTAATATCTAAAGTATTCCAAGAACTCAGAAAGAAGAAGAAATCAAACACCCAATCAATAAATGGGCAAATGGAATGAACAAAGCTTTCTCAACAGACAAATGCACAATAAACACATGAAAAATGCTTACCTTCACTAGCCATCAGAGAAATGTAAAGTGAGACAACGTTAGGATTCCATCTCACTCTATTCAGAATGACAGTCATTAAGAAAACAAACAGTGGGGGAAGAGGAAGGCAGATCTCTGTGAGTTCGAGGCCAGCCTGGTCTACAGAGCGAGATCCAAGATAGCCAGGGCTACATAGTGAAACTGCCTGAAAAAGCTAAAAACTAAAATAATAATAATAACAGTAAGAAGAAGAAAAACAAACAAACAAACAAATAAATAAACAATAAATGATGAGAATATGATTTAAAAAGATCCACATATACTGCTGGTGGGAATGTAAACCAGCCAGGCCACTATGGAAATCACTATGGAGGTTCCACACAAAGTTAAAATAGCTCTACCATGTTACCCAACTATACCACTTCTGGATATTCATCCAAAGAACTCCAAGTCAACATACCACTGAGGTCCTTGTACATCAGTGGTGAAGGCAGCACAGCTCACAATTGCTAAGGCATGGAACCCAATGCACATTGGTTCCAGCAACACAGGAATGGACAGAGAAACTGTGGGAAGACTGGATGTGGTGGCACACACCTATAATCCCAGCACTCAGGAGGCAGAGGCAGATCTCAGTGAGTTCAAGGCCAATGTGATCTACACAGGGAGTTCCAGGCCAGCCAGGGCTACATAGTAAGACCCTGTCTAAAAACAAAACAAAACAAAAACAAAAAGGTACATATACACAATGGAATGTTTTTCATCAATAAAGAAGAATAAAGTTATTTGCAGGAAAATGAGTGCAACTGGAAATAATATTAAACAAATTAAATCATTCTCCAAAAAGACAAATGTTTTATGTTTTCTCTCATTTTTGGTTCCCAGACTTTCGACAGGTATAGAAAACCACGTATGTATAGATGGCATGGAAGTAAGAGCAAAACTGTTAGGAAAACAAGAGGGGGCCAGCATGAGGGGGAGAGTGAGCAAAGGGATGGGGGGTGTGGGGGAGAGGCTCAATGTATATTCTAGATATGCAAACATATTCTTTTTTCATTCTTTTACTAATTAAGTTTTTTTCATTTATTTTACATACTGACCACAGTTTCCCCTCCCTCCTCTGCTCTTGTTCCTTCCCCCCTTCCTCCTCCCATCACCCCCCCCCCAATCCACTCCTCTTTGGTAGTCTGCATTCAGACTACCATGGGCATGAACAAAGCATGGCATTGTCAAGTAGAAACAGGACCAAACTCCTCCCCCGAATCAAGGCTGGGTGAGGCAATCCAGCATGGGGAACAGGTTCCCAAAGGCCAGCTAAGTGTGCCAGGGGCAGGTCATGATCTTACTGCTAGGAGCCTCACAGTCAGACCAAGCTACACAACT
>CABHPH010157422.1:9442-23357 GCA_902168325.1 Peromyscus nudipes | reverse complement strand
AGGAAGGAAGGAAGGAAGGAAGGAAGGAAGGAAGGAAGGAAGGAAGGAAGGAAATAAGAACTAATACCCAAAGAGTTATAGAATATTGCTGGGGGAATAGAAAATGGCAGAGTGTCCATGGAAGGCAGTTTGGCTGATTCTCCAAAAGTTAAAAATAGAATTGCCGTATGACCTGGGAATTCAACTCCCATATATATTGTGTATCTAAAAGAGCCAAAGGTAGAAACTCAAGCATCCAGCACAAGAATGTCCAGGGCAGCGGGACTAAGGAAAGGACAACAGAAATGTTGTAGAAATGTTCTAAGTGATGGGGCTGGAGAGCTGGTTTGGCAGTTACCAGCGTTTGCTGTCCTGCAGATGACCGAAGCTGGGCCCACACGACCCACACCAGACAGCTCACAACCATCTGTAACTTCCCATCCAGGGAGACTCAGCCAGCCTCCTGCCTCAAGTGTACCTGCAGCACATGCTCAGACACACACCCATACACATAACTAAAAATAAAACAAACCTCTTTTTAAAAAAACAGACATTATCCTAACTGCAGATGCTAGACACAGAAGGTCACTTGTTAAATGATTCTATTTATGCGAAATGTCCAGAACAGGCAAATCCATGGAGACAGACAGCAGATGGGTGGTTTCCAGAGCCTGGGAGGAAGAGGGACAAGGGGCTGCCTACTCAGTGGGTACAGGGTTTTCTGCTGAGGTGATGAAAACGTTCTGGAATTTGGTGGAGGTGGCAGTTGCTTAACAATGTGAATGTACTAAATGGCACTGATTCCTAATTCATGCACTTTAAAATGGTTAGCTTTGTGTGTGGATTTTACCCTACTACAAAAACACACTGAAATTAAACAGAATCTATACACCCTCCACAGAGGCGTCAGAACATACTGAGCATGTATGAGGGGACGAACCCGACCCTGGGCTGCAATGGGCTGCTTGCCTGAGCCTCACTGACCCACAGCCTGACCACAGCTCTCTTCAGTTCACACACACTGAGCCTTCTGTTGACTCTGATCCTGCCCACAGCACCACATGCTTCATGAAGATAGAGAATAAGTCACTGCGTCACTGGTAAGGGAGCAGCCACAACTGTATACCCATTCTCTAGCACTGAGTCTGGAACACAGTATGTGCTCAATAAATGTAATTAAAGGGGTAAGGGAAGGAATAGAGGACCGGTATGGTAGTATGTACCTTTCATCCCAGCACTTGGGAGGAAAGACAGGAGGATCTCTAAGTTCCAGGACAACTTGGTCTACATAGCAAGTTCCAGGCTAGCCTGGGCTACATAGCTGGAACAGTGAGACCCTGTCTGAACCCCCCAACCCTCAGAAGAAGGAGGAGGAGAGACAGAGAGATAGCAGAAGGGAAGGAGGGAGGGAGGGAGGGAGAGGGAGGACACGCCTCTTCCTTCTGTTTTTCTTTCCCCTCTGCTGACATGTTAGTTCCTATAACTTGGTTATGGGATATTTTGTGTGCTTGACTGTGTTGGTTCTGATGCCCCCACAGAGAATTCCTTAGTTGTTAAAACTCAGCTCTGCTGGGGCTGGAGAGATGGCTCGGTGATTAAGAACACTTGTCCTTGAGGAGGACTTGGGTTTGGTTTCCAGCACTCACATGGTAGCTCATAAATGCTTGTATCCCAGAGGGATATCCAATGCCCTCTTCTGACGTCTGCAGACACTTGCATGCATGCACATGGCGCACATGCACTCACACAGACCCACAGTACACATATAAAAACAAAAAAACAAACAAAAATCCTTGCTTCTGTGAAGCTCTTCTTCTCATCCTCAAATCAGGTTTCCCCAAGGCTAGCAAGAAATAACTCTGTGGGTTCTGAGCACAGAGGCAGGATGATCAAGAGGGAGGTGAGCTACTGCTGCCCTTTGGTAGAGGATGGCGCAGAGCAGCTGTACTCACAGTAGCCAAGAGCGAGCCTCGGCCTCAGTGCCCCTGTGCTATACAGCAGGTGCCCAGGAAAGAGCTCATGTCTGTGTTCTGATAGTTCCTGGGCCCTGACTCAGGTGCGGCCTCTGTCTTCCCTTGTCCTGGGTCCTTGCCTGTTGTCTCTACTTTCCCTTCTCCCTTTGCCTCAAGCCCTGCTGGCTTCTTCAGCTCTTCTCCCCCTGAGTCCTTCTCCTGCATTCCCAGTTGCCGATGATGTGTTCAGCTTCCAAAACCCTGCGTGGGGAGCAGCAGTACTTTCTGTACAGGCTCCACTAGGGGACAAGTCATGAGCCTGACTGACTCTTAGCTACTTTTCCTATTGCTGTGATGAAATGCCTGCCAGAAACAGGTTAAGGGGGAAAGGCTGTCCTTGGCTCACCATTCACGGGATAGCAGGGAGGTCAGGATGCAGGATCTTAGAGCAGTTGATCACATTGCATTCATAGCAGGAAAGCAGCGGTCAGTGAATGCACACTGCTGCTCAACTCCTTCTCTCCATGTATTTCGTGCGGGATCTCAGTCAGGGAATGGTGCCACCCACAGTGGACAGGCCTTTCCACCTTGGTTAACGTAATCAAAATAATCCCCACGGGCATGCCCAGAGGCCCATCTCCCAGGTGATTCTAAATTCCCTCAAGCTGATAATTAACACTAATCATCACACTAACTAATCTATATGCCATACCACAAAGAGAAACTAGGGGAGGAACCAGGAATATGATAGGTCAGGACCTGCCATTAGGAAGTGACTGATGGGCCCAGATACAGATATTCTCTCTGTATGTACTTTGAAAGGCATAGCACTTCCTGAAGCTGTGTGCTTATCTCCCTGAAATAATTTATGCTAATCTCATGATGAAAAATTCATACTGTCTTTGTTGTTGCTAAGCAACCAGCCCAAACATGTTTACTGTTTAAAATCTCTCAGGAGGGCCCAGGGTTGTACCCAGTGCCCGGAGCTGATGGGTGTACAAAGCAGAGAATAACCCCAAGCAACAGGGGAGGTTTTTGGAAGCTGACCTTCAAAGACACAGGTTCACAGACACCTGTTCACCTGTCTGGGGAAACTGCGACCTGAACAGAATTTTGACTAGCTTTTTCTTACTAAACTCTAGCCAAGTGATCAAACATGTAGCGCTAGAGCCAGACTTCATAAGTTTGGGTCCTAGCTCTGCCTATGAATATGTTATGTAAGCTCTCTGGATTCACATTTCTCACCTGTAAAATGCAAGTATCTGGAACACATAAAGAACATGTGTAGATGGCAGTGTCAGCCCTGATGTTTATTACTCTGTGGAACTGGAACTTTCATTGCTGTTGTACAGATAGAAGGGGATTTACTAACAGAAATTTGGGAGCTGGGTCCTTTAAAAAGCTGGGAACTGGGCTCGGGTGGTAGCTCAGTCGTACATGTACTTAGCATGTAGGAAGCATGGGGTTTAAGCCTCCCCTGCCCCCAACAACAACTAACAACAACAACAAGTAACAGGCTGAGACTCCATGGAGATCAGTCCTTAAAGCAGCCAGAGTCCAATCAGTTCCAGGAGTGGGGTTAGTAATTCACAGGGCCTCCAGTCATTAAGAGTCAATGAAAGAGATGTGCAGAGTGGCCACCCAGAAATGGAGAAGGGGGTACTTTGGACTGTGGGTAGCCTTGCTTCTCCTTAGGATTTCTCATGGCTCCCGAATGTTGCCCATCATGCAGCACCATACCGTGCTCTGGGGCAATTGCTGGCTGCAACTTCTGTCTCCACAGGAGGAGCATGTCTGCCTTTCACCACATGCTGTGCCTAGGATGCACTCATTAATCTTTAATGAATGATGTGATTAATATGTGGGACAACAGCTGTGCCTGGCCAACTTCATTCGTGGGTGTAATGGAAACAAGCAGCCCGGGGGTAATGCTCTGAGGTCATGGGAAGGAGAACAATTAAAGCATCCTGGGGCCCCATTGATGGCATTGAGACCCCATTTCCTAGAGTGAGTCTTTCATGTTGCAGGTGGAGAAACAGCAAATGGATAGCGCCAGGAGGAGGCTTGTGATGGACCATGTACAGGAGGATCCCTGGCCTAAAAGCCCCCATCATGAGTGTACGGGCCCAGTCCTCATAATGTTCACAAACACTACGTCACAATGAGATGGCTTAATAGGAACCATGTTGATACACTGTTACTTAGAGGAAAGCACACAAACCATAACCATAAGGCTAGGTGAATTTTAAAAGAAAGAAACCATGTAGCCGGCACTTACATCAAGAGGCAGACAGGGATCACAGCCTAGAGGCTCCTCACTCCCTAATCAGCCAGATTCACCCTGTTCCTCACTTGTGTTGTGGGGTAGCACCATGCGTGCCTCAAGCCTGGCTTCTCAGGTCTCCTAGAAGTGTGTACTTGCCTGTATGACTCCCTTGTGGTTCATCCCTCTACTCCATGTTGGATACAGTGTTTTCATTCAATATACACATCAGGGTGATCACATGCCCTGCTTTCCAGCACACATTGTCAGGGACATGGAAGAGTGAAGGACGCATTCCTGATCTTGGGGGAAAGGACTCTACTATGCATATATTATTTGACATAAATTCGGCATTTATGCATCCCATAAAAACTTGGAACTAAGCTTCCATCCAAAGCCATCATTTCAGTTCTGTGCAGGGAAGCACTGAGTGAGCTTATGGCAATGGGGAGCAGGGGTGTGAACAGGGGAGCAGGGTGGCTATTGCTGAAGCCAAGTAAGTTCTCTGAAGTCTCTGGCTACATGCTGCCTTGGAGAGGACAGCGCCAGGTCCCCTGGGAACCTAAAAGGTCTTTGAGAAGATTCACTTAAGGTCACAGCCAGGTAAGTGCCATGTAAGGGGAAGCAGGGCCCTAAAATGAAAGCTTCTTGACCCCTTAGGGTCATGCAAGGAGATGACTTCAGGATGCTCAATGAGGAGGGCAGCTTGTCTGCCCACCAGGAATGCCAAGAAGGACAGCTGCAACCTGAACCCCAGGAAGAGGAAACTCCAGGGGAGGAGGCCAGGGGGTCTGAAGGCAGCTTACAAATAAATTCAGAGACAATTATGAAGGAGAAGGAACGGTCATCAGGGCACCCCACCCTGGCCCAAGGCCACCTCCCAGACTATGCTTCAAGCCACAGGTCACTTGTAACCAAACTTCTTGGGGCGGACTGAGATGTTCCCAGTGATCTCACCAGACCATGAATGGAATGGCCTGTGTAGAAAGACTGAATTCTCTGCATCCCCCAAAGGCTGGACACAAATGAGGGGGGACATTGTCCAAGTAGGTGGGACAAAGGGACCTGACTCTAACTCTAGGACAAAGCACTGTGACCTGACCTGAAGCCAGCAGGGTACAAGAGGGGATGCTGCGGAGAGCTTCCACCCTCTGCCACCTGGCCCTCAGCAGGAGCTCCCGATCATTTGTGACCTGACGTCTTCCCTGTCTAGAGAAGCTCTCAGATACGTCTCCAGGATGATTAAAAAGCAGGGAGCAAAGTATACAGGCTGTAAAGGAATAGTCAATAGCATATATCCAGGAACGTGCAGTCTTTTATTAATGTAGTAAATCGCAGGATGGATCAGGGACTTTAATAAACACCATAACTTAGAATGGAGGCGAGTGTGATCAGCATGGGAAGTGTCTGCAACCCCGGCAGCATATTTCAGACAAGCTATGATTTTCCTTGAGAACAAAGTCTCAGGGATCAGAATACTCCCGCGCTTTCTTGTTTATAGTCCCACTTATAGAAAATGCCAAGTTTCAGTTTGAGTTAATGATGAAAAAATGATCTTTTTCTCCCTATTCAAGACCCTGACCCCCTTAAATTCCATCTGCATACTCTTGGAAAGTGTTTAATCCCTTGAAAGACCTCCAAGCTCTTTTTCAATACAAACCTCGATTTTGTTTATTCATTTGGGGCATACACCAGATTCCCAGGCCTGCCCTATGACACCAAAGGCATTTCCCACCAACACAGCCAATGAGATCTGGAAGCATGAGGCAGGGATGCTGCACCCTACAAACACCCCAGACCTCAGCGGGGACACAACTAGCCACAGACCTCTGTTGGAGACAGAGATTTACAGTCCCCTCCCTCCTCCAGCACCTCGTCCTCTCTCTGGGGAACATTTTCAGTGAGCCTTGCTGACCGTCTCCGTGGCTTCCTTGAAATCAACCACGTCGTCTTTGTCAGTTACTATATCTGGGTCAGTGGCTGAATCAGAACACAGTGGCCACCAAGACACCTTGAGTTCTCACACCTATCGATTTAGACATTGTTGCCAACTTCCCTGGCACCAAGGAACCAGGAGGAGAAACGTAGGTGGGTGGGCATCACATATCAACAGATATTCATGGGCAGACATCATCCAGCCTCCAGAGAACTGGCCCTGGGCTACAAGGACACAGCCCCTTGGAACAGAAGGCTGGGTGCCTTTGTTTGCCAGTGGCTTCTTATTGCACAAATGCCAGTTTCCAGGTACTGGGAATAAATATTTTGCAGGTGGCTAATATGAATGACAGCCAGCTTAGGGAGTGTTATAAACAGCTTTAGAAGGAATAATAGGGGACATGGTCACAGGGATGTTTGTTTCATGGGCCAGTAAGTAAAATCCTTCCTCGGAAGAGAACGAAAGGCTGAGAAGAAGCCATCTGTGTGGAAAAGGAGTGGGGGACAAGAAGAATAATCACCAAGCCAGAGAGGCAAAAACTGCAGAAGGAGGCACTGGGGTGAGCCTGGCTGCAGAGACAGGCACCTTCCAGACAGAGGGGGTAGGGAATGGCTGGAGGGGCTACTAGCAAGGACTCTAAAATTAGACCAGCTCAAGGACAGCTGGGCTCCAAAACTGAGTGGCCTTGGGCAAGTCACTTGCGCTCCCTGGGTTTGTGTTTCCTAGTTTGTGAGTTGGGCTATTCCCTTGTACCCTTGTTAAAAGCAAAATAGGTAAAGGTCTTACCAGTAAGGCAGTATGGTGGTGACTAAGCCTTGGCTGGTTTGCTGACTTATTCTAACGAGGTGTTTGAAGGGTTTTAAGTTGCTGAGAAATAACTTGGCAGGTCTTTGGCTGATGGTCAGCATTGTGTGGGCTACTGGGGGGTCAGAAGGGAGCCTGGGGGCTGTTTACACTAACTGCTCCCCGGTTAGGGGCAGGGCAGGAGGACCACCACTAAAAGGCAGCAGAATGGCCATCTGTCCCTCAGGTGTCTCTCAGCACCGCCAGATGGGAGGGAAATGCAGCCAGCCACACCCTCACTACTGGGGAGCCCACTGTTCCCAATTCCTGATCATTCCAGGCTGACATCCCACAGCTCACCAGCTCCTGTTTACCAGTGACAATGTCACTTGTATGGGATTGATTCTAAGTGCCTCAAGGACAGCAGCCATTTCCCTTCACTCTCACTACAGTGACCAACAACGCAGGCTCCACTCTGGGACCTGGGGGGCTTCTAAATAATTAATTTACTAGAAAAGGGAGGACTGGCTCAAAGCAAGACGCTCTCAGAAGGCTAAAATCAGGGAATCTTTATGATCCTGGGAGGTCCTTGATGCATCCCTGACCCAGGGCCAGCCTTCCTCTGGCTCTCCAAGGAGCACTGTCCTCCACCTGAGAAGCATTCTGGAGGTCACAGATCATGGAGAAGGCTCTTCCCCCAGACCTTCCAGCCCCCGCTGCCCTTCCTGCCTGGGATACACAGCCCATAGCCCATTTCCAGCTCGAGGGGGCTCTGAGAACCACGTATGACGGGATAAAAGCCCTCCAGTCTCCCGAGATCTACCGGGATGCTGAGGCTCAGCTGCTGGGAGTGTGGGTCCTGCAGGCTCCTCCTCACTGGCCACGCTGATACCCAGGCATCTCCTGCTGTCCATCCGGGGGACACATAGGGAGGAGGTGCCACCTCCCCTCTGGTTATTTCTCAGCTATCTGTTTGCCCTAGGGTCTCCCTCTTTCCTCTGGCAGACCCCACTACCCTTGCCTCCTGATTCTGCAGGCTTCTCCTCAATATCCCCCGAAGGGTGCCCTAACCCTGCAGCTCTCCCATCTCTCTCCAAGGCTCACCGCCTCTCCTCCCTGCACACCGTGCCCCCACCCTCATTCCTTTCCCAACCCTCTCAAGCCTTCATCCCCCATTCTCCTTCAAGTCCCTCCCCCATCCCTGAGGGCCACCGCGACCCCTGCTTGCAGGTCTTCTGTCCCCTTCCCGGTCTGGCAAAGCATAAAGTAGCCCGGCCACCCCACCTGGCCCGCCCGCACTCACCTGTTGGGTCGGCCGAAGCACGCCGGGCCTCGCCTTCTCAGGGTCGGGCTCGCCGTCCCGTGGAAGCAACCCCTTCTTAGGGTGCATGTGCCGGCACAGGCAGGTGACCCCGCACAGCGCAAGGATGCTGGTGGCAGTGCCCAGCGTGGCGCCCAGCGCGATCACAGGCACCGACAGCACCATGGTGCCTGCTTCCCGCGGCTTGCCCGCCTCCCGCCGGCCTCCTGCACCTCGCGCTCCCGCCGGGCTCCAGCAGCTCTCCAGACTCCGAGGGCGGGGACGCAGCCAGCGGAGAGGGAGGATGGCTGTAAGGACGTCAGAGGCGGAGGCTGACCCGGAGGCGCGTCAACCGCAACCCCCTCCCCGCCACCATGTGACCCACCCCCTATCGCCAGGAAGGTCTTGGCAGGTGTTACCTCAGGGTTGTGCAGGGCCATGCCTAGTGCTCTGTGTCTACAAACACACACACACACACACACACACACACACACACACACATACACACATACATACATACATACATACATACATACATACATACATACATACACATGCACACACACATTAGCATCAGGGTTGTTTGGGGTCAATCCCCCGCCCCCCTCCCCCACAGACACATGCACACTGGTAGGTGATAATCTCTGGGTTGTGTGGTGCAATTCCTAGAGCACACAGATACACACATACATACACAGATAGATACCCTGTATGCACACACATATGCATGGGCACATACATGTTGGCATGTGATAACCTCAGAGTGGCTTAAAGCCATTCCTAGTGCTCTGTGTATACACACACACACACACACACACACACACACACACTCCCTGGGAGGAGGGTAATCTCAGTGTTATCTAGATGCTCTGTGCACATGCATGTACATACACACACACACACACACACACACACACACACACACACACACGCACACACAGAGGCAGTTGGACCTAGGAAGGACTGGAGCTTAACTGAAGTCACACAGTGTTAATCAACCCAACGAACCAGGGCTTCAACTCAGACCAGGAACTCACTCTGGGTAGCTGGTCACCTCATCTACTAACCCTTTGCTCATCACACCACCCCTCACCCTACCCCAGGGCTGGTAAGGTAGAAGCTCCAAGCTTTGCAAGCACTCACACACAGGAGTAGAGGTGTCTCATTTCCTGGCCTCACAGTGGCTTCCCACCAAGGATGGAACAGACAGAGGCTGGGAGAGGGGATGTGGGGGGAGCAAGCAGGGAGGTGAGGCAGGCTGGGGTGTGGCAGAAAACTGACTGGTGCGGTGTGCTGTCTGGCTTGAAGGCCCTGTGTCCCGGTAGTTATCTTTTGGCTGCATTATGGCTCATGTTTACTACTTGATCTGATTGGCAGGGACCTTACCTTCTACATGACTAAAGATGCTGAGGCTCAGAGGGGACACGGGCCACTAGAAACATTGTCACCATCCTGAATCCACACTCAGTGATTGCTGGTTCCAAGCCCTATCTTTGGAGGGCTGACAGTAACAGAGATTGCTGCTGGGAGAGAGGTCTCACAATGAGGAGAGTATGTGTGCTAAAGAGTGAGGGAAAATGAGAATTTGTGCAGGAAGGTGGCTGTCTTAGCTCTGGAAAGCTGAGCTTTTGATATTTTCCATTATGTAGAAGGTTTGACTCATTGAGAGTTAGATGTGCTTTATGGGCTCTGAGTGTGCTGGCTACTTATGAAAAGGGGCTTGGTGCAATTTAATCCACAGCAGCTGATGACTCCAGAGCTGGAGATGCCCAGCAGCTCTTGTCTGTCTGGCTTCAGGTGTGATCATTGCCTGGGTCCCCCTTTGCATCCCCCTGATTTATCACTTGCACACTGCACAGAATAAATACCACCCATGACTCCGTGGCTTAGACTAGTTGTTTTTCTACGTGGTGTGCTTCTGTAGGTTGGCTAGGCTAAGCTGGGTGGTTTCAGCAGTCTCCAGGGACAGCAGCTATCTAGGAGTCCAGCTGGGCTGGACTGTGCAATGGTGCACCCACACAGGCAGCAGCTGGTGCCGGGTCACCACAGGAGACCTCAGATGGCACCCTTGGTTCTCCTCCACATGGCCTCTCCCTGTAGCCAGATCTCCCAGCATGGCAGCCAGGTTGGAAGGGGAAGGAAAACCCAACTGTCAGTTCATCCAGCATGTCCAGTAAGGCATGGGCACAGAAGAAAATCATTTCTTTGCTCAAAGTAATTAGGAGCATCCTTCTCGATTCCTGTCAGCATCTACCAGAATGGGTGTTTCTGAAGCCTACAGCTGATTCTGTCACAATACACATAACCTTCAAAGGCTCTCCGTGGAGAGACCCCAGGGGCAACTTAGACCCAAACACTCTGCCTCATGGTTGGCCCTGTTAATCCATCTATTCATCTCTTGAGTCATCCCCGGTGGACTGGAGATTCATTCAACAAACTAACATTCTTAGAGGCTCCACAGCACCCATGACTGCACACAGCAGGCACTCAATAATTACTAACTCACATGATCATCTCTCTAGGCACTTCTAGCAGCTTGGGGGGAGTTCCATTTTCAATATAAAGTCTATTTTATTGCATTGATTTTTCCACAGTTACTAGTTATGCGCCTGCTGTATACCAGGTACATTTTTCTACTAAGCCCTATTTGTTCACAACTGTGAACTGCAAACTCCCCCATCTCCTGCGCTCTATTTAGCTGCCATTGGAGGTTCTCTTAGCGCCTGAGCCTGGCAATGCAAAACATTCTGGGGAGATAAGAGGCTTAATTAATGCAGTCAGCTGCAGGTCTCCCAGGCCTGAACTGCTCCCCTGGGAGACTCTTAATGTCACCAGTCAGAATAGAATCTAAGGGACGCATGGATGGAAAGATGAAGAGCACTTAACACCAGAAAATGTCCGATGGACATCAGACACCTGCCATGTGGTCCATTGTTGCTATGGTTACTGGGATGCAGTGGCCCCCAGCCTAGGAAGAAGAGCTCACCTCTCATCTCTTTTATATGCAATGAACCTACTACAGAGTCAGGAGTGGAGCCCAAGACCGCTGAACCCCAGGGGTTGTCAGGATGCAGGGATGCCTTTGCTATCCAACCAGACAGCCTCATACATCCCATCAAAAGGGTAACTTATGCTTCCTGTGACTGATATCTAGGAAGTGGCCTTTAATGAAAAGGCCTGGCTGGGTTTCTTTGACAAATGAAATCATGTGGTCTGATAAAAGTGGTTGACAGAGTCAGCCTAGAAGAATGGATGAGACAGTCTGAAGAAGAGGCCAGTGGATAATTGGGAATGCTTGGGTTGCCAGGCTACCAAGGTCGGACAAGGGCAAGATTCTGGGGGAGCATCTCAATCAGAAGGAGGCTCTCTCAGGGCTATGCCCCAGCCTCAGGATGAAATGCCATCATTGTTATTTTGATGGCTGCTTGGACGTTTCAATAGTGGGAAGAATCACTTCTAGTCTCTAAGATCCTGAATACTTTCATCCTGGAGAAAAAAAATTTTCAAATGCAGTCACATGGCTGCTCACCATGGGGTAGCTTCTGAGAATTCTTCAGGCCATAGTCCCATCATAGGATGCACTTACACAAAACCAGAGCACACAGGTCAGCTGAATCCTGTGGTCCCTGTGTGCAATTAAGGGACACCATCACCATGGGCTGCACAGAGGCTGTATCCAGCAGAATACAAATACTCTTTCACAGTAATAATTTTTTAACTAGTATAAGGAGTGTATTAGACATACCGGTAAGAGTAAGGGCAGTAAGTACATAAACAGTCACAGTGGTTTGTTGATATGACCTCATGTTGTACTCTGTACACAACTGTATGCACTGTGCTTTCCTATGACTGATGGTGTAGTATGGCTGTTCTCACAAGCATTCCACAAGTGAGGCATGCATCACAGCAATACCAGGTCAGCCCCATTGCCATCTTATGGGCGTAACACAGGCTGTTGACCACAGCATCCCTGTAATAAAACAAACAACAGTGTAGAGAGTCAAATATGAGTGACCATGGCTCAGGAACATGGATTCAGGTTGCCTTCAAAATGCAATAACTACTTCATGATTTCTTTTATTTTCTTTCTTTTTTATTTATTTTTATTTTTTGAGACAGGGTTTCTCTGTGTATCTTTGGAGCCTGTCCTGGAACTCACTGTGTAGACCAAGTTAGTCTTGAACTCAAAAAGATTTACCTGCCTCTGCTTCCTGAGTGCTGGGATTAAAGGCTTGTGCCACCACCGCCTGACCCATGATTTCTTTTTATGCTAACAGAAGAAAATAAAGTTGGGACTGGAGAGATGGCTCAGAGGTTAAGAGCACTGGCTGCTCTTCCAGAGGTCCTGAGTTCAATTCCTAGCAACCACATGGTGGCTCACAACCATCTGTAATGAGATCTGGTGCCCTCTTCTGGCACGCAGGGATACATGCAGGCAGAACACTGTATATATAATTAATAAATAAGTAAGTAAGTAAGTAAATAAATAAATAAATAAATAAATAAATAAATAATAAGTAAATAGAAGAAAATGAAGTCAAAAGTCAAGACACTCTGAGAACCTTGGTGAGAGCAGCAGCTTTGTGGGTTTTAGTAAAGCAAGTGAGGTAGTTTGAGTGGGTCCTCCACAGACCCACATATTTGGACACTTAGTCCCCAGTTGGTGGTGCCTTATTGGAGAAAGCATATCATTGCGGCAGGCCTTGTCCCGCTTCCTGTTCTGATCCCTCTGCTTCCTGTGTGCAGATGAAATGTGACCATCCAGCTTCCTGTCCTTGCAGCCAGGCTGGGCCACACTGTGCCTTCCCTACCATTATGGACTCCTACCCTCTGAAACCAAATGCCCATATAGAATCTCCCTCAAGTTGCTTTTGATCGTGGCAGAGAACTCTTGGTACGGGTCTCAGATGCTATATGAAGGTGCACTTAGCTTTCGGGTGGTCGGAAGCTAGTGGTTTGTTATTATATCCCAAAGGATTTTTGCCAGATAGTCACCAGGATGTCAGGTTAGACACAGAATTGGGCAACAAATATGACTTTTAAGAAAGACAAAGATAAGCCGGGCATTGGTGGTACACGCCTTCAATCCCAGCATTCGGGAGGCAGAGCCAGGTGGATCTCTGTGAGTTCAAAGCCAGCTTGGTCTACAGAGCAAAATCCAGGAGAGGCATCAAAACTACACAGAGAAACCCTGTCTCGAAAAAAACAAAAACAAAACAAAACAAAAAGACAAAGATAGCTCAAGATAATTGTCTCTGAGCCTGAGATGTTCCAGGTCTCCACAGCCACGGAAGCTCCAGTCAATTGGCCTCACAGATGCTGTAATGGTGGTACATTAGTGTCCTTTGGTTTGGTTTGGATTTTGTCTTTGTTTTCTGGGAACTTCAGTTCACAGCTCCCCCAGCTGACCAAGTGTCTCATTTGTGTGTAGATGCCAAATGCTTTTTTTTTCTTTTGTCTTGTGGCACTAGAAAGGCTTCTTCCTAGAATCTGATAAAAATGAAGCTAGAGTGGCAGGAAGACAGTCAGAGAGAGAGAGAGAGAGAGAGAGAGAGAGAGAGAGAGAGAGAGAGAGTCAGTAAAGTCACTAAGGAAGAAATTTCTAGACCACATCAAATTTTAACAGCTATTATAATTCATATCTGGCCTTTCTTTCTTTCTTTCTTTCTTTCTTTCTTTCTTTCTTTCTTTCTTTCTTTCTT
>CABHPH010157420.1:32409-56531 GCA_902168325.1 Peromyscus nudipes | reverse complement strand
TGGTTTTGGGGGGGTGTAGTAGCAGTTTTCAGCCAGCAGGTGGCGTTGGTACAGCTCCCAAGCAGGGCCTGCTGGTGACTTTGCTGGCCACAGGTGAAGGCAGAAGTCGAGATGGCAGTGGGCTTGAGCCAGCACTCAGGGGGGAGGGGAATGCCTCACTCACAGCGGTTTTTCGCTGGTCTGGGGGCTAAGCTAGGGAACTGAGACTGGACTAGATGCTTCTTTTTTCGGGAATGGAACCGTGTAGGCGTTCCCTGGTTATATGGAACTTTGTAGGTGTGTTTAGGTACCCGCCAGCTGGGGAGGGAAGGAGGCTGAGGGTGGGAGCCACCCAAGCCTTTGGAATTTGCCCCACGTGAGCGCCAGATATTGGTGTAAATATTAAGGCCACTCCACATAGTTAAAAGGAGATTTATTTAAAGGCGTAACTCACAAATGAAGGGATAGATAGATGATGGGTTCTGGAAGAGAAGCAGCGCAGTCCTGTGGTGTTCTCTGGAGAACTTTCCTCGGTCTACCTCTCGCGTCCAGGTCCAGGAAACAAGAGAGTGCCACGCATCCTGGTCTCAGGTCTTCAGGCCCTCCCTTGGCCCCGCCTTGTAGGCGTGATAGTTACGGAAGCCTCAATGGGGGTTGGAACTTCCAGACCAAAGCTGGAGTGGCTACCCACTACATTAGTCATCACAAAAATGAATATATATACCTTTTCTTGTTTATTGTCTTTCCAACAAACAAAACTGTTCCTCAAAAGCCAAGGTGCTCTTATGTTTAATTAGAATTCTATCTTTCATTCATTCTATTAGCTTCTCATAATGACATATATTTTAAAAGTATTATAAATTAGATGCATAGAGATAAGTTACTCAGAGTGTATCAACTAGATTCCAGGGAATTTCCTTTGTACCAGGTTTCTACCTGACTCTGAAATGCTCTCTACTTTCAGTCATCTATTTCAGTACTTACCCCCTCATCTTCCTTTCCCATCCCACCCCAAGCCCAAACATGAAATATCTTTAATTCAATTTCTCCTCCCAGGGGGATCCTAGCATCCACACCTTGATTGAGGCTTTCTTATTACCCACCCTCTCTGGGTCTGTGGATTGTAGCATAGTTATCTTCAACTTTACAACTAATATCCACTTCTAAGTCAATACATACTATGTTTGTCTTTCTGGGTCTGGGTTACTTCATTCAGGTTGTTTTTTTTTTTTTTCTATGTCCATCTACTTGCCCTCAAATTCCATGATGTCACTGTTTTTAACAGCTGAGTATTACTCCATTGTGTAAATATGCCACATACTTTTGTTATACATTCTTTGGTTGAGGGACATCTAGGTCGTTTACTGGTTCTGGCTATTATAAATTAACCTGCTATGAACATAGCTGAACAAGTGTCTTTGTGGTATGATAGAACATTTTTTGGTTATATGCTTAAAACTGGTAGAGCTGGGTCTTGAGGTGTATTGATTCCCAATTATCTGAGAAACCATCATATTGATTTCCAAAGTGGCTGTACAAGTATGCACTCCCATGATCAATGGTGTAGTACTCCCTTTGTTCCACATCCGCTCCAATATGAGCTGTCATTTGTGATTTTGGTATTAGTCATTATGACAGATGTAAGATGGAATCTTACACCTTTTCCTGATGGCTAAAGGGAAATTTTGAACATTTCTTTAAATTTTTCTTGTCCATTTGAGATTCTTTTGTTGAGAATACTCTGTTTAAATCTGTACCCATCTTTTAAACTTGATTATTTGGGATTTTGATGTTTTCTTTTTTTAGTTCTTTATATATTTTGAAAATCAACCCTCTGTTGATTAGATGTGGGGTTGGTGAAAAACTTTTCCCATTCTGTAGGCTGCTTTTCTGTCATATTGACAGTGTTCATTGTGTTAGAGAAGATTTTCAGTTTTATGACCTTCTATTTATTAATTGTTGATTTTAGTGTCCTATTCAGGAAGTTGTCATCTGTACCAGTGTGTTCAGGGGTATTTTCTACTTTCTCTTCTATGAGGATCATTGCAACAGGATTTATGAGAGGTCTTTTATACACTTGTACATGAATTTTTTGCAGGGTGATAGATATGGATTTATTTGCATTCTACTACACGCTGACATGCAGTTATGTCAGTGGCATTTGTTGAAGATGCTTTCTTTTGTCCACTGTATAATTTTGTCCACTTTGTCAAAAATCTGTTGTCCATAGGTATATGGATTTACATTTGGGTCTTTGATCAATTCCTTTGATCTACCTGCCTGTTTTCATGCCAATACCATGCTGTTTTATTACCATAGCATTGTAGTACAGCTTGAAGTCAGGGAGATTAATAGCCCCTGAAGTTCTTTTATTGTTTTAGGTACCTTGTTGGGTTTTTGTTTGTTTATTTGTTTTGTTTGTTTTTCCATATGCAGTCAAGTATTGTTTTTTAAAGTTCTATATATAAATATGTAAAAAATTTAATGGGGATTGTGTTGAATCTGTAGATTGCTTTGATAAAATGGCCATTTTACTAGTTTAATCCTACTAATCTATGAGCATGGGAGATCTTTCCATTTTCTGATATCATCTCCTACTTATTTCTTCATTGACTTGAAGTTCTTGTCATACAGTTCTTTCACTTGATTAGTTAGAATTACACTAAGATATTTTATATTATTTGTGGCTATTATGAAGGGTGTTATTTCCCTGATTTGTTTTTCCACCCTTTTGTCCTAAATATTATTATTTAGGAGGGCTGCTGATTAATTTGAGTTATTCTTTTACCCAGCCACTTAACTAAAGGTATTTATCAGTTGTAGGAGTTTCCTCTAAGAATTTTTGAAAACATTTATGTGTACTATCCTATCATCTGCAAATAATGATACCTTGACTTCTTCCTTTCCAATTTTTATCCCTTGATCTCCATTAGCTGTCTTATCGCTCCACATAGAACTTCAAGTAATATATTGAGTAGGTATGGAGAGAGTGGACAGCCGTGACTTTTTCTGTATATTTTTTTTACACTTTTTCTGTATTTTAGTGAGATTGTTTTGAGATTCTTTCTATTTAACTTGATGTTGTCTATTAGCTTGCTGTATGTTTGTATATTGTTATTTTAAGGTATGTCCCTGTGTCCCTGACCTCTCCAAGATTTTTATCATGTAGGAATGTGGGATTTTGTCAGAGGATTTTCTGTATCTAATGAGATGATCAGGTGATTATTTTATTTCAGCTTGTTTATATGGTGGATTACATTAACAGAGTTTTGGGGGTTGAACCATCACTGCATCTCTGGGATGAAGCAGACTTGATCATGGTAGATGATCTTTCTGATGTGTTCCTGATTTCAGTTTGTGAGTATTTTATTGAGTATTTTTCATCAATGGTCATGAGGGAAATTGGTCTGTAATTATCTTTTGTTGTTGAGTCTTTTTATAGTTTGGGTACCAGGATGACTTTACCCTCATAAAAAGAATTTTTCAATGTTCCTTCTGTTTCTGTTTTGTAGAATAAATTGAGGGGTTTCGGTTTAATCTCTTCTTTGAAAGTGTGGTAGAATTTTACCATAAAACCATCTGGCCATGGGCCTTTTTCAGTTGGGAGACTTTTAATGACTGCTCCTATTTCCTTAGGGGATATATGTCTATTTCAATTGTTTATCTGATCTTGATTTAATTTTGGTATGTAGTATCTATAAAGAAATTAGTTTTAGTTTTTCCAAAATTGTGGAGTACAGTTTTCCAAACCTGGACTAATGAGTCTTTGGATTTCCTCTGTGACTGTTATGTCCCACTATTTGTTTATAATTTGGTTAATTTGGATATTCTTTCTCTGCCTTGTAGTTAGTTTGGATAAGAGTTTGTCTACATTGTTGATTTTCTCAATGAAACAACTCTTTGTTCCATCAATTATTTGTAATGTTCTCTTTGTTTCTATTTTATTTATTTGAGACCTCGGTTTGATTCTTTCTTGCCATCTACTCCTCTTGGGTGTATTTGATTCTTTTTGTGCTACAGCTTTCAGATGTTTCTGTTATTCTTGAAATCTAGCTTTAATCCTTAGTGATCTGATAAGATACTGGGGGTTATTTCTTTGTTTTTGGTTTCTTTTTTTGTTTTTTTGGGTTTTTTTTTGTTTTGTTTTGTTTTTAGTATCTTTTGAGACTTGCTTTTGACAGAGTATATCATCAGCTTTGGAGAAGGTTCTATGAGGTGCTGTGAAGAAGAGATGTTCTTTTGTTTTGGAGAGAAAGTTTCTATAAATATCTTTCTTGTCCATTTGAGTCATAATATCTGTTAGTTCCCTTATTTCTTTCAAGTTTCTTTCTGGTATACCTACTCATTGGTGAGAATGGGGGTTTTGAAGTCACCCATTATTATTGTGTAGGGTTTGGTGTGTAGTTTAAGTTTTAGAGTTATTCCTTTTAAAAATGTGGGCACCCTTGCATTTGAGGTATAGATACTTAGAATTGAGACATCATCTTGGTGGATTTTTCCTTTGATAACTAAAAAATGTTCTTCCCCATCTCTTCTGATTATTTTTGGTTGGAAATTGATTTTACTAGTTATTGGGATAGTTAACTATGCTAGCTTGCTTTTTAGGTCCATTTGCTTAGGAAATATTTTTCCCAACTTTTATTCTGAGGTAATAACTGTCTTTAATGTTGAGGTGTGTTTCTTGCATACAGCACAAGGATGGATCTTTTTTTTCCCCATTCTGTTAGTCTATGCCTTTTTTATTGGGGAATTGTGTCCACTAATATAGAGAGATATCAACCACCAATGACTGCTAATTCCTTTTATTTTCTTTATGTTGGTTGTGGTTGTAAAATGTGTCTTTGTGTGTTTCATTTAGCCTAACAAGGGTGTTTTGAAATACATTAGAGATGTATTTTCAAGAAACCTCTTCAAATATTTATGTATGAATAGTTTGGCAAAGACAAAATTACTGTAAGTTTCTGACTGAAAAATAACAGTTTTTCTCAACAGCAACAGGAACAGATGCACAACTCCATGCTGTAACTACCAGGAACCTGAAAAGCTGCATAACCTTACAGTTACCTAGACTCACTTAAAATCAAAACTTGACTTCACTACAGAAAATAATTTCATGGTGAGCTAGTATGAAGCAAATTTCAAGTTCATTGCATTTTAAACTTACTTAAAAACATAATTATGAGATAGACTCTTGAAAGGAAAGTAGAACACTGAAGAACATGGGTGAACTCCCTAAGTCAGCATTCATTGTCTTTCCCAGACTTACATAGGATTGTAGTGATTTCTGAAGTTACTATCTGAAGAGTTGCAAAGGAATTTTAAAAAGATCAGAGAGTGTTTTCTGATGTGTACCTGGCAAGATTACAATTGTTGAGGTAAAACCTAGATTATAGGAAGTTAGTATATTTTTGTTGTAAGCAAAGTTAATTTTCTTATACCTGAGATTCCTAGAAGTTATCTGGGAGACTACTGAGGCCATATACAAGATAAATTACACTCAGGACTTAAGTCTGTTTGTTTGTTTGTTTTCTATTTTAATATATTTTATTAGGAATTTTTATATATAAATTATTACATTATGTTGGAAAACTTCACAGCAAATATCATTAAGTTTTCTGTCATTTTTGACTCTCAACCTGTAAGAACTTTCAACTATAATACTCCAGGGAAAGAGCCTCTCTTGCTGCATATACCACTGTAATGTTTCTTGTCTGTCTTCCCCATGATGTCAACAGTTTTTAATTGTCTTGTTACTTACAATTGTTTTTTTTTTAAGGTAAGCTCAGCTGTTTAAGTAAAGTCTGTAGAATGTTCTGTTTTCTGATTGTTGTACATGAAGGCTTGTTCATTCACTTCTTGTTTTTGCATGAAATACACCAAGGAAAGCAACCATTTGTACCAGAGATTAGACTACATATTCCAGATGCAATATCTCTGCTTTGCACATGCTCATAATTATTATTCATTAGTCATACTTTACCAAAGATAATGCCTCTGACATAAACAATTTGACTAATAACTTTTTAAAATTTAAAAAATTTCAACTTTAATTAGTTTCTTTTATTATAATAGTTAGTATATATGCATATGTAACATATACCCATATAATATATAATATATACATCATGTAGCTATATAATATATTTATATATTACATGTATATGTATATAGTGTATAAAATATATATACTAATGTATGCTGCTATTTAGCTAAAATTTTCATTGAATGTTATTTTATATTAAGAATAAGGAGTCCTCCAGTGTCTCAGGGATCTATACTCAGCAAAAATCAAATACTTGTCATGACTATAGAAAAGAATTTCAGGGCATGAATGTCTCACATCCAGTAGAATTCAAAATTATAAGAATACCCATATAAACGTAACACTTATCAAATTCAGACTTGCTTTTAACCAGTATTTCCTTCATGTTTTTTTTTTAATATTGTTCTAAAATAAAAAGCAGAAGTGTTAAGTATTTGGGAACTAACAAACTCTAGTTATGAAAGACAATCATTTTTAAAGTGTTTTGTTGGTTTCTAGTATAGAGCCACCTCAAAAGAACTGCCTTTTGCAATCACTGGTGCTTTGAATCAAGAAAATGAATATGTGTATTACAGAAGCATAATTTGTGTCTTAGATAAATGTAACTGTTAAAATCATAGAGAGATGATTATGTAGATGAATGATTGTTTTCTAAAACATATTACATTTTTATAGAAAAATAATGTCTTTCTTTCAAAGTATTAAACAGATAACCTGATAGTTTGAGTGATTAAAAAAACTTTAAAAGCGCATCTCATCAGACTGTTACTGATTTCTGACTTTGTCTTGTGCTTCAGAAGACACAAAGTTCAGAGTCTGTTTGTCCAGTGATTTACTAGTTCATTCTCACTGCTGTATTACAACTCCCCAATTTCAGAAATAGACAACTGAACACAAGGAATGATGGTCTCATTAAAATACTGGATAAATAATATTCTGGATGGTTAATCAAGAAGACATGAATTTTTTTAAATGTCCAATTGGAAAACGGCAAGTTTCATTTGGTATCATTGTTTTGTCTTTCTATAAGTCATATAGTGGAAATGACAATATTTTTATAATGATCGTCTGCCATCACTTTTGTGGTGTATATAAAGAAAAATAAGAACCTGCAGAAACTAAACATTATAGTTTCTTTTCTTTGCCAATTGAAGAAGGATAAAAGATAGAAGAAAAAATGCAAGATGAGAAGGGAAAAGAACTCCTCAACCTCAAAGCCATCAAATCTTTTTGCCAGGTAAGGGCTCAGAATTACAGCACAATTAAGAATTGTTGTAATTTGTGCCTGTGGAGACTATATTTCTTTGTAAAGTGATATTTCAAAAAAGAATGTTAAAATATTAACAAATCATGTTCAGCGTCTATGCCCTCTCTCTTTTCTGTAAGATCACTGTCTTTCTAGTAGTCTCCTCTTCCCCAGGAATCAATGCGGGGCCCTTGTGACAGTTTCTCCCTGGGATAGAAAGTTAAGAAGTCCTGCCCTTCTCTGGTCTTACAGACCCTTTACATCTTACCAGCTACAAGAAAAATTTATGGACTCACCTAGTACTCAGCTCCATTCATGGAATCATATATACTAGGTATTGGATATATAACTTCAGGCCCCCAAATCTTATGAGAGTAAGCTGTCTTTTGTTTTAGGGTATTTTTCTGAAGTCTCTTGTTTCTTCTTGAGGTACTTTGTCATGTTTACCAATGACAGACCTCACTTTCATTCTTTCTTTATACTATGTGTCTTTATGAGTCTCTGCTCTTGGTTTCAAAAAGAAGACTTTCTTCTTTCAAAGCCTTGGCATGCTGCTCCTTGTATAAAATATTGGCCATCCTAATGCTCAATACCTTAAGACAAAACTCTGTTCCACCCACAACTCTCATGAGGATCTCTCAATAAAGCTCCTGTCTGAGGGTAACTGATCTCTTCATTCTCGCCATTGACTCTGTCTCTCCCATCATTTAGTACAATATAAGGCTAACGTTTTCTAGGAAACTCATAGGAAACTACTCATAATGAAGAAGTATGCCTTAATCATTTTATTTACATCTTGAGGCCCATGATTTTATTTTATATGATAATAGTCCTATAGTTCAATTATAATGTCACTTATTTTAAAAGAGGAGGAAAAGTATTTTAACAGCTCTTTGAGATATAATTTGATATTCATAAAAATAAACCATATAAATACTCTTAAAACACCATCAAATCTGTCCTTTGAAAAGTCAACACTCATCCACTGAAGATGTCTTATTATGTAAAAAGACACACTCTCTGCTTCATGCTAACTCTTCGTGAAATCCTGTGCTGCAGCTCACTCAAGGATCTAGCTTTACCTAGATGGATGCTCTAAAACCACAGGGGCCCTCCTCAGAATGTGGACAGCAGCAGTGGCCTGAGACTACTAACCATTGTTATTTAAAAATAATGAATTGATAAACTGAATGTGTATTAACAAATTCTGGTATCTCCAGTTATCAGTTTCAACCCATAATCTCAGTATACTGTCTATAGACATTCTAAGTATATATGGAATATTTATGTTCATATGCTTGCTTTGAATAATTTTTTATCACAGGTTAGTCTTGAAATAAGCAGGGTTCAAATATTACAAATAGATAAAATATTAACTCATAATAAGAAGCCAGGGAATATATTTTGTCTTTTTTGAAAGAAAAGTCAAGAATTTACATAATGAACCTACATGTGTTAAGAGGAGAAAATAAGAGAAGGGCTTACTTTTAGCTTATAATTCCATGTTGCAGTCCATTATTGCATGGAAGCCAAGGTCAGGAGATGAGAACAATGACGTTCACATGCTTGCTAATTGTTCCTTTCATCTAAATTTTTTCTCTCATATATTGCTCTGGACCAACACTCTGCACAGAAATTGTGGCTCTGATAATAAGCTGGGTTCTTCTATATCAATTAACATTCAGGACAACTTCCTAGAGACATAGCCACAAAGGTGGTAAGGAGAATTACTCAGCTGATATTCTCTTACTATGTGATTCTAATTCATGGCAAGTTAACATTTGAAATTAAGAAGTGATTCTCCCCATGACAAAGCACACCAATTGCCTGTCCATTGGTAAGGAGTCATCCTTCCTGGTAGTTTGAATAACCATGACCCTCAAAGGCTAATATATTTGAATTCCTATTCATCAAGGAGTGGCCTTATTTGAAAAGATTAAAAGGATTAGAAGGTGTAGCCTTATTGGATGAAGTGTGTTACTGTGGATAGTCTTGGAGGGTTCAAAAGCCCATGCCAAACCCATTCTCCCTCTCTCCTGATCGGGATGTAGTTCTCAGCTACATTCCAGTGTCTGCTGTATGCTGCCATGCTTCCTGCCGTGATGATAACAGACTGAACCTCTGAAACTGTAAGCAAGACCCCAGTTAAATAATTTCTCTTCTAAGAATTGCTGTGGTCATAGTGACTCTTCACAGTAATAGAACAATAAGACAGCCCTCAAAACATACAAACAAGTAATGTTATATAGACTCGACAGGTTATATTTAGGAATATTATCTATATACACAAACATATGTACATTCAATTGCAATTAGTGGAAAAAGAAGCCCTGGATTTGAAGAGATTGGGGAAGGATAAATAGGAGGATTTGGGTGGAGGAAAGGGAAGAAATAAAAGCAAATAGATTAAAGTCACAAAAATAAAAACAACCACTATACCATCACTTAGCAACCACGTAGTGCCATGTAGGAAGGGATGTGCATTCTGCCCTATAGTGAAAGCCTAAAATCCAAAAATCCAACTAGAATATTGTGGTTACCATTATAATACTCTGCTGCTATTGCATAGTTGAAACAAATTTCCTGGCAGGTTAGTAGTAGAGCAAACAACGTACACAGCCCAGTAAGACTATTCATAAAATTTCCAAAGCAGTCGGCAGAAAACTTTCTGGGACTATGAAACCTAGTCACCAGGAAGACTGTGTCAAGCCCCAGTAAAACTGCCATGCATAAAGTGACTTTAGTGTTAGAGTCTGATTGACTTATACCGAGAAACCAATATTGCTTCCAATGGTTTATATTGTTAGGGTATCCTAAGTACATCCCTTACCAGAAACTAGCAAGGAGGAATCCCGTGCTGGCATTGAGATTGTTATTTAATAACCTTATAACTTTTAGGAGTAGCTTTATGTACCTATGAAAGTTGTAGATTAATGTTATGATGTTAAATTTTTTCTTGTTTTTGATATTAGGTTTAAAATCAGCCCTTTAAACATCATTATATGAAGAAATTGTACCCTGTAAAATAGCATTAAAATTTTAAATATAATTTTGCATCTATTTTTCAATATTTATAATAAACAATGAAAAATATTTACTTATATTTATTATGATTATTGATATACTATCAATAAAACATACCAATAAACTTAATATTTGTTTAATGTATAATTAATGTATAATTACTATTCATCCTGTATAATCATATTTATATGTTTTAACTCATATCTTGATTGAACTTTCCATAAAAATTCTTCTCCTTAAAGCTTAATATAAATTAACACATTAACTATTACATGAATGATTTATCAGATAAACTCATATCCAGAGATTTATATCTACACATAGATAATTATAATGTAAAATATGATATTCAAATTTAGAGAATGTATGTAAAATATTAAATATCACAAATTGACCCCAAAAAATTTAGCAGAAAATTAAATGAATTTGTAAGAAAATATTCCTAGTATCTAATCATTTTAAAGCAAACAGAAAATGAATATTATATTGTTCTAGATTTTTAGCATAATGTAAAATCTAAGTTAAATGAATTTGTTGGGAAGTATTCCTAGTAACTAGGCATTTCAAAGCAAATAGCAAATGAGTATCATATTGCTCTAGATTTTTAGTGTAATTTCTAAATCTAAGTAAACATGTTAAATTTCTTTAAAACTGCAACTTTTGAAATCCAGATAGGTGCAATCTGTTGCAGTTAAGAATACGATAAAGCTCCATGTTCTTTTTTAATTTCCAAATGCATATTGACAATAAGTTATTCTCATGATTCTCACAAAGTAGATTACATGCTTTGCTAAACTGGTACTGTGTTCTGGAAAAATTAATTCAAGGGGTACATGAGGGTTTGGATGGAGGAGTAAAGAGAGGGAAGAAAAATAATTACATTCTAGTATAAAAAAATGAAAGAAGCAATAGAAAAGAATTAAAGAAGGGGGTAGGCCTGTACCCCTGAAATCCCAGCACTTGGGAAGCATAGGCAGAAAAAAATATGCAGGGTTGAGCTCAAGAGTCACAGTTATAGGCTCTATAGTGAAATCCTTCCTCAAAAAATGCAAAATGATAGAGTTGATATGCTGACCCATTCACTCCGATACAATTACTAGGCTAGGTGTATGTCAGAATTGAAACAGGGCTGAAACTTGTATTACTAAATTTGATTCAAGTTTATCTTCGATAGATCAAATGTATTTTTTCTTGACAATTCTTAGAAAGTAGTTATCTTCTAGAAAAAGTTGATTCAATATGATAAATTATTTGAATGATAAGCTTAAAAGACCATTAAATGGAAACATGTTTTATTCTTCAGTAAATACTCAGGCAAAATACCTACTCATGATATTAGACAAATAAACTTGTGACAGATAAGCATCTGGAGGAGAAGTTGTGAAATATTGGCTTAAAACTTTCTCTAAGCAAATGGTTTTATTTAAGGAATAAAATATTTGACATTCAAAATCAGAAATCATATTCCCTAAATTTGTTCTGGTTCTCATCAATGTTTGATTACTATTCTTTGTTCCAATATTTAAGTATTCAAGATTTATCTGTCATCTTTCCTGTGGATTTTCATATGATTTTAAAACAAGATACTAATGTGCTAGTCAATCTTACAGAGAATTATAAAATAAACAATTAATTGCCAAACCATACTCATCGTTTTCTACAATCCTGAATCTGCATCTCTTCTCCACTAGTTGAAAGATGTTAATTTTTGATTTTCCTAAAACTACCATTAATAAGATATACCTCTTGTCCTGATATGATAAAATACAAATGCAGAAAGCTGAGCTGTGATAATCATTCTAACCTATTTGTGTTATACCAGACTCTCAACTTATTAAGACACTACTCAAAAATAACGAAAAATAAATAAATAAATAAGTAAAAGAAAAAGGAAAATAACTGCTAATTAACTGTTTTAGCTTCTGGATAGCAACTATTTAAAATCAAAACAGGATTTAATTTAGATATTTTAAGTGATCATGTTTATTTAACTAAAAGAATTTAAACTGGCTTATTTAAGTGTTTTTTCCATTTTAATAAATAAATATATTTTTTGTCATGAATGTTAACAACTTTTTGCTTTTATAATAGTATCATGTAATAGTACAATGCAGGTTTAAAACAATCTCTATATCTGAGTTGATACATAGTATGGCAGATATACTGTCAGTGATATATTGACTAGTTTTCAAAAGAGAAAAATGTTAAAAATGTGAATTACACACACACACACACACACCCTGTCTGTTGGTGGTAATGAGGTAGAAGTGCTACCATTTCATAGATTGCAGAGGAGGACCTGCTTTAGTGTCTGAGTATTCTGATACCAAATTACAAGTTACTTTTTATAATGAAAGTATATTTTTTGGTTTGAGAATATAATACTCTATAAAGAGAATGGTGTGTAAAATTTATGATGTGTCCCAAATGTGAAATATAAAATGTCTTCTTTATTTCCATTGTAGAAACAGAAACAAACAAACAAAAAACAGTGGTGCATTTGAAGGGGAGAAGTGCTCTATTCTTGGCTGATTAAAGGAAGAATAAATAACATCATGTGAAGGTTTTGAACTAGCAAGATTGTACTCTGTGTTTTTTTCTTTTATGATGTAATTGAATATAATAAAAGAGAATTATGATGAATACTCTCCTCCTAGCAGTAAGCAATTAATCTATTTTATTTTCTAAATGTCTCTTCTGAGAACCATAGAAGAAAATTTATATCTGAAATTATTATTAGGCAATCTATCTACATCCTGCATTATAGATCATAATTATTTTGTGAAATAAAGAAAGAATTTTATAAACTCTTTGTCATAGTTGTGATCCCCTTGAGTTTCATTTGACTTAATAAGAACGACCCCTCTCATCATCATGAAATTATTGTTTATTTCCTTATTATTATTTAAACATTTGCAAATGTTTCTTTGAAAGTCTAGATGGCATCAGTAAACAAAGTAGATGAAAAGTCTTGCAAACATAAATATTACATTCCAATTGTATGAACATTAAGTATAATCTAAAGTTATATACAGTATGTCAGAAATACATATACACTAGTATCCTACAAATTAAGTGTATTGTTGTTCAATATAGTAAGAAGAGGCTGTGACTAAGAAATGTGTGTTGATATAGGTAATGATAAATGGTATAAGCATAAAGACCTCATATTCATCATTCCTTCTCTTCTCACATTGACAATCACATGTAATCCTTCCATATCTAAGCTTCAATTGTCTCTATTTTCTCCTCTCCATTGAATGAAGCATTTATATTTATTCATTTCCTTATTCAAAGGGATATATTACCCAATCATATAGAGAGACCATTCTATATTGTGAAGAATGCTGTTATCTGAAATCAATACAACCGAATGTATTAAGAAGAAAATCCATTTATATTCTTTTTACAATTAAATCACTTTCAGTTAATTTAAAATTACTTTTTAGTTTCTTAGAATAACCTTTGTTGTATTACCTTTCCTGGGGAGAGTTAAACAAATTCCTATTTACCCACATATGGAACCAAGACAGAGCATATATAAAAGTCCTACCCATGTTTAGCTTAGGGAAGGAGTGGATTTATTAAGACTACTTACAAGAACATTATTGACTCACTGCCAGTTTCATTATCTAAAAGCCCACTCTAACAAGGGTGAGAACTTAATTAATAAGCATGCTCCTGGAGCCTGCTGTATGACTTGCTTATTGAGTAGAGCCTTGATTCCCCTCCTCATAACATTATCTTTCTTACTGCAGGTATTGCCATTGAGAGGGCCCATGGAAGTCTCTGACCCTTGTAAATTGTTTGCTTCCTGAGCCTTGTTTTGTTTATTCCTTGAGTCACAATGAGCCTCCCCTAAGAGAGAATGTTTCTGTTGGGAGGAAATTCCTGCATGACTTCTGTTTGCTTGTTTTTCATGATATGTTAAGTAACGTACTACAGTGGATATCACATAATCTGTTCCTACAAAAGTAACAACCCCACATCCTTAACAGAAATCTTAATGATTCCTGACATGGATCACTTCAGAAGCACTGCTGGTTTATATCCATTAATACTTATGGATGTGTACTTGAATGCTTATAAAAGGATTTGATTGTAGAAATGTTTTAGTTTCAGGGGTCTTCAAGCTCTTGTTTTCATATTTAAATATTATTGTAATCTTTGACCAGCCTGTATATAATTGGTTATAGAATGTGTTGGTGAAATAACTTTGTGATATTAGGTAATGACATCATTATTTCTAACAAAAAAAAAATCAAATTTCTTCTATTGTCACTTTTAAGAATATTATTTTTTTAAAAAAAAAGTATTATATTTGACAGGCCTTTTAGAATAGACTTGATCAATACTGTTGTAAATTTTATTACTTAAGTATCAAGTACTCTAATCCCAGAGCAAATTTCTCAAGGAGCAAACAATTGAGGACGACCAAACTTTAAGATCCATCATTCATTGTAACATATCTGACAGAATTCAAGAACAGCTACATTTCAGATTCCAGTGAAGGAAACCTGAGTGATGGCAGTGAAGTCTGTTTTGAGTTTGCATTACAAGTAGGAATGGAATTTAGCACTCAAGACCACTAGCTTAGAAGATAAGCAATCCAATACAGATTTCTATTTTTTTTTCAGTCACTATAATGTTATTTGTATGTAGATGATTTCAAGGCAGTCAGGGTATAATATATTGGAGAAGAATAAATAGATAGATAGATAAAAAAAATAAAGGTTGAACACTTGTTATTAGGTTTCTATCATTGTGCTCTTCTCTGAGGATGTAAATTTACCCTGTATTCCTAAGTTGCCTGTCATTCTTTGTCTAGGGTTGAAGTCCTCCAACTCTTCCCCCTTCCACATTAATAGGTCTATAGATATCATCCTTTTTCAGGCATTCTTTAGGCATTAAGAGACTGAATGCCCATTTATGAGATGAATAAAGACAACACCAATAGTGGAACTGGAGTGGAAAGAGGAAAGCTCATAAAGCCCCGATCTAGTAATATTTTTTGGTATGTGTGTGTGTGTGTGTGTTTAGTAATATTTGTGTGTGTTTTATATAACACACACATATATAAAACTTATGCATATATATGTGCATTCAATGGCAATTCAATAAGAATAACAATGAAAAAGAGGACATTAAATTGGAAGGATAGTTGAAAGAGGTATGGTGGGGATTTGGAGAAAAACAAGGGAAGAGAGAAATATTGTAATTATAATCTCAAAAATTAAAATAAAACAAATATCCACATATTTTAGACAGAAAAATTATGCCGAAACTGTCACTACAATCTTAAAAGAAAGGGCAAATTCAAACATCATTGTCCAGTTCCCCAATTTAGCAAACAAATACATGCTCATGTATTATCAAGAAGCACGTTATATTTTAGTGAATATCTTTAGCTGTTTGAAGAGGTGGACACTTTTTTATAGATCTTTGACATTTTGCTATGCTAAACTGATGTCTTGTTTCTTCAATTATATTTGGTAGAGTTCAAGGTCCAGAGAACATCTGTTTTCAAGTTGCAAAAAATTGAGTGTTAAATTTTCTCATGCATTTTTTTTTTCAGTTTTTCCTAAAAAAAGAAGAAGGAATGGTGTCTCCATGCTCTAATCTCAGAATGACAGTCTCTTCCTTCCATTTTTTTATTATATTAATTAATTTACCTTTTACAGCAGAATACAGTTTCCCTCTCCCTCCTCTTCTTCAAGTCCCTCCCTCTCCCCAACCTCCTATCCCCCACCCATCCACTCCTCCTTTCTCTTCAGAAAATGGTAGGCCTCCCTTGTAAAACAGCCAGCCATGGCATATCAAGTTGCAAGAAGACTAGGAACCTCCTTTACTAATAAAGGTGGACAAAGCTACCCAGTAGGAGGGAAGGGTTCCAAAAGCAGGTAACAGAGTCAGAGTCGCCCCTACTTCCACTGTTAGGAGCCCCACAAGAAGACCAAGGTATACAACTCTAACTAACCTCTGTGCAGTCTTGCTTGTATCAGTCCGATGCAAGTTCTCTGGTGGTTCAGTCTAAGCTCCTAGGAGCCTAGGCTAGTTGATTCTGTGGGTTTTCTTGTGATCCAGAGATCTAGTATAGAACCAAACACGACTAGCAATAGTAATAAAAGTTCAATGAAATGATTCCTAATGATATTCTGCTGTACTCATAGTTTGTTGCCCAGCTCAATTGTCATCAGAAAGCATTCACCCAACATCTAATGGAAATAGATACAGAGACCCACAACCAAATAGTAGGTGGAGCTCAGTGAATTGTGTGGAAGAGCGGGAGGAAGGATTGTGGGAGCCAGTGGAGTCAAGGACACCTCCTTCAATTTTAAGTACTCAAATTCTCGATACTTTCTAAACTGGGGTTGTTAACTTTGTGAGTTCCTTCATCGTGCTTAATTGTACTTCCATTTTCTTCATAATTTACTTATTTAAATAAGTAGGTAAATATAAAACTGTAAGTTCATTCCCTATTACTTTAGTAGAATATCTGGTACTGAATAAGGTAGCTGAGAAAAGCCTATTTATGCTCCGGATCTGGGTTTGTGGAAAGTGAAATCCAGCTGAATATGCACATGATATTCTCTATAATCTTAAACCTTGGATTGGCCTCAAAAGGTGACTCACACATCTCTAATCTTAAATACCGGAAACATGACAATATTTTTAGATTGAAATATGTTTCCAGGACAAAATCTTTCATTTTGAACTTTACTTTTCAATCTGAGTTGTTTCTGCATATCTTGAAAATTTTGCTATGAATATTCTTTGTCACACTAAATTATTTTAGAAATTATCTCACTGTATTTCAATGCATTTCCAATAAATAACTTGGTCCAATAGTTCAGAATGTCTTATTCCTGTAACAAATATGAGTCTATTTACTTTTTCAATACCAGTCACTGAATTATTTATTATAAATTCTTACTACATTAAGTCCTTGGTAATTAAGTAAAAATAACTATCCTTTTATTTTATTTATTCTATTGTGGTTATTTTTTATTCCATATTGTCAGACACATGTTTACAAAACAAATTCATATTAAACCATAGCTGTGGGTTGGTCCCTGGTACAAGTGGCATTATACTACCTTTGAGAAAGTAAGCCTGGCAGTGGTGGTGTAGGCCTTTAATCCCAGCACTCGGGAGGCAGAGCCAGGTGGATCTCTGTAAGTTTGAGGCCAGCCTGGGCTACCAAGTGAGTTTCAGGAGAGGCACAAACCTACACGGAGAAACCCTGTCTCAAAAACCAAAGAGAGAGAGAGAGAGAGAGAGAGAGAGAGAGAGAGAGAGAGAGAGAGTATTTAGCTCATTCCTGTAGGAAAATGATGTTAACAATTCAAGCCACTGAGCTTAATTTAAACTCATCAGCATGATGTGAACTGGAATGAGAAAGGGTGTATTTTCTAGACAGCTTCTCATTTTCCATATATAACAATTATAAATTTCTGTGTAAGAGGTGCTTTATTAAACAGGGAGAAGGGAAAATAATTTCAGATGCAGTTAAGTATTTACGAGCAAGCACTTTTGTCTATATTAAAGACTAATAGTAAAATGTAAGGAGCCCAATTTAAAAATCTATATATTACCTATATGTTACAAAAAATAATTTACTGAAATAATCTGTAATTGTGTGAAATTACTTTTTAAAGTCTTACTGTGTTTACAGCTCAGAGATATGAAGAAAATATTTTTTTATAAAATCCACAGGTATGCTATTTTTCAACAATAACCTGACATTTTGATTTGAATAATAATTTCATCTTTGCAACCACTAAATATCTATTTTAAACAGCAGAGTTCTATTTGCAGAAGAGAAAGAATACATATGTACAGATAAAATATACTATAGACAATTTGAAGTTCAACTTTAATTAAATGCAAATACTGTCATATAGCTCTAACAAATAACATTGTACATAATTTAACAATTAATAAACAAAATGAAAAGGTTTGAAATATGCTAATATATCCATAGTTTAGATATAAACTAAAATTTATTTTTACTTAAGTAGCTAATAACAAATATTTTTTTTTAGTTTTTTGAGAATTTTTCAATAATTTAATGTAATTCCATCTTATGGAAATATAGGAACCAAATAATTATTTATAAAGAAGAGGGTATGTTTTCAGCTGTGTAATTACTAAATTATTTATTTGTTGATAAATTAAGTTGTCCATTCTTTTTAGTTAAATAAAATAAATGCTCTGTATTTGACCAAACTTCTCTGGATATACTCTTACGCTTATTTTTTGTAAGTTTACTGATACCTCTTATTGAATAATAGCCTGGAATATAATAAGAAAAAGTCTGAAAATATATACAGGAAAATACAATTAAACTATAAAGATAACCCACATTTCTTGCTACTAAACATTTAAATAAGATAGTTCAAGTTGATATTATAATATTTATTTGTTTTCAGAAAAAGTGCTTGTAATAACAGTTAGTCATGGAAACCTTTCAAATTGCCTTTACACTAAAATAAAAAGAGGAAATAAGAGGAATTGCATGACAAATACATTCCATTGTGGGTTTCTTTGACACATTTGATATTGACCTATTTACAGCACTTATATAAATGTTCTCTTGGCATTCTGAAAAGACAGAAATGTTTCACCTTCATTATTGCAAGCATGTTCTCTTTCAATTTATTATTGCTCCCCAGAAATACTAGACTGCATGCCCTTTTCCACGAGACAGAGATGAGTCATCTCTCACCGACAGGAAGATCTTATTGAAGCATGTCAAATCCTAAATTGTCAAATTACCATGAAATGCTTCCTGTTTATTCTATATCCATACAATTTCCTATCTCATACATGTCAATTTTAAAATTTGTGATTCACATATGAAAGTTAATTGTACTAAAAATTCCAAGGAGATATCATCACCCATTAAAACTTTCTGGTTTGGCAGTAGTGACTGTTAAGATTATATTAATCCCATTTTAAATGTGATCATTTATTCCTGTGTATTTTCTATTTTAATTTTAAAACTCTGCTCTCTATGCTATCCTCTAGTTGAGGAGCTAGAAACAGTAAAGGGCTGCTGAGGGAGGGAAGGAGAGTCAATTTTCTCTGTCTTAAGAGGGGGTCTCTATTCCAGTGGAGAATGACAGATAAATGTGCACATGGGCAACATTAGTTGATTACGGTGGCTTATGAAAACCCAAATTCATGAAGTTGAGCTAGAAATGGGAAATATTTTGGAGAGGGCTGGGGGCACTCTGTGGTGGACAGTGAAGGATGACGATCACTAAAATGCATTGTATACATATATGAAAATTTAAGAAAATGGATTGAAAATGAAAACACTTTATATAGAGAATTTTGAATTAGATATTTGACTTAAATATTTATGTATGAATTTCAAATATTTTTATGAAATTTATCTATTTTATACTTTACATTTCTTACTTCTTTAAAGGAATAAATATACTGAATTTCTTATTTTCTTCAATAATATCCACCCCACATTGTTCTTTCCTGTGTTTCCCCATTTCTTTTGTCTCCATTTTTATGGATTTGATTTTTATGCTGTTTTCTTCCTTGTTTTATTTGGTGCTGAATAATCTCAATGATTTCTATTCTCTGTCCTTTCTAATAGAATTTCACTTCTTCCTATTTCTCTTATACTTACCAGGGTTTTTTAAACAATTCTTTAGTTTCTTACTTTTTCAATTTCCTTACTAATGAATATAATCATATTTATCCAGTATTAACTTGGATCCACTTTTTCTTTACTATGCAAGCTCAGATACTTAGATAGTATCAAATTTAGTTTATTTTTTCTGAATGTTGATATGAGTTTCCATACATACTTATGCATATTGTTGTATTAAACTGTACCTCAGGCTCCCCTTGACTTAACTTCACACGAATCTTGACAAATACTTCAGCGAAAATAATAACAATTATTTTAATTTCTAATAAGTACTTTAATTCTGAAACCTCAATGTGGGAATAAGAAATAGAAAAAAAAATGAAACATGGCTCAGCTGGCATTGCCTTGCCTTGCATGGATGAGATCCTGTGTTCAATCTATAACACTACAGAAAAGTGAAAATATGAAATGCTGATTTAAAACCTGAAACCTTGTTGCATGCAGGAATTGGATAACATTGATCAACACTTACTTGGTTTTCTTCCTTTTTTCTCCCTGGGTAGAAACATAATTTGTATTCTAACTGTAACAATGCAAGTTTTGAATGTGTATTCTTTTTCTTTGGATCAATATTATAGAATGACTCACAAGCCTTCTATTACCCTTATCTCTATAGTGAGACAAAATAGAACTAAAATTATATATATATGGGGGAGTCAAGAATAGGGCCTATGAGGCCTGTTGTCATGGAGAGTATTATGGTTACAAATTCCAGGTGTTTAGGGAAGTATTGACTACATCAGAAAACAAGCGTTAAATTAAGATCAATGCATGAAATGTATTTCTTTTTTAATTTATTTTATTTTATTTTACAATATAATTTAATTTTACATATCAGCCATAGATTCCCTTGTTCTCCCTCCTCCCGCATCGTCCCCTTCCCCCCCGGCCCCCCCCCCATTTCCATCTCCTCCAGGGCAAAGACTCCCCCGAGGATTGAGATCAACCTGGTGGACTCAGCCCAGGCAGGTCTAGTCCCCTCCTCCCAGGCTGAGCCAAGGGTCTCTACTAAGCCCCAGGTTTCAAACAGCCAATTCATGCACTGAGCACAGGACCTGGTCCAACTGCCTGGATGCCTCCCAAACAGATCAAGCCAATCAACTGTCTCACCTATTCAGAGGGCCTGATCCAGTTGGGGGCCCCTCAGCTAATGGTTCATAGTTCATGTGTTTCCATTCGTTTGGCTGTTTGTCCCTGTGCTTCAGAGGTTAAGAGCACTGACTGCTCTTCCAGAGGTCCTGAGTTCAATTTCCCGCAACCACATGGTGGCTCTCACAACCATCTGTAATGAGATCTGGTACCCTCTTCTGACCTGCAGTCATACATGCTGTATACATAATAAATAAATCTTAAAAAAAAAGACTTAAACTTGAAATGTATTTCTATTAACCACTCCTCAATCACTCCATCGGTAAGTCAGACATGCAGATAATAACAACCATAATTTCCATCATTGTATCTTAGCAACACTTATCCTTCAGTGCTGATGTTGCTCCCCACTGTTAATCCAAATTGTACTGAAACACAGTCATTCAGCATACATACAAAACTTTTGGTAAACTCAAGGCTCTTGGTTTATGCTGAAGCATACACACATGCACACACACACACACACACACACACAGAGAGAGAGAGAGAGAGAGAGAGAGAGAGAGAGAGAGAGAGAGACGTACACACAGTCCACCACACAGCACACATCATTCAGAACTCATAAGCTTAAGAGTTAAATATGAATAATACCATAGAATCCTAAGGTTTGTTATTACTTTTCAATTTTTCACCCTATCAGAATTATTCAGTGTGTGTGTGTGTGTGTGTGTGTGTGCACGTGCGCGCGCTCACTAACATATATATCAGAAGTCAGAAGTGGGGACTGAATCTGCTGGAGGTGAAGTTATAGACATTTATGAGCTGTCTCATGTCAGTGCTGAGAACTGAACTATAGTCCTTTGCAAGTGAAAATAGCAATCTTAACTGCTGAGCCACTACTCCAGTCCTTGAAACAAATTAATAGATATTAAAGCAGAATCATACAATAGGAGCATCTTATTCTCTAGTGATCTCTTTTTGAAGTCATCATAGAGCTCAGCCATCAACAATATTTTGAGATCTTTAGTGTCTGCTTCAAAAATATTATTTGTTCAGACATACAAAGTATAGGCTTTTATCTAAGATCATAAGGTGATATAAAATTTATATCTTAATTATTATAGGCCAAGCAATGTAGGAAAATTATTAGAAAAATTAAGTTTAGATTAAAACAAAATATTTAGCAGCCAGTGGAATTCAGTGGTAAAACAGGATTTGCATTATTACCTATGGTCACCTGTAGTGAACTATGTACTGATGACGTAAGTATGAGAGGTGTTCTTTAAGAGAAAACAGAATGAAATGCATACAGAAGTAAAGACAGTGTATAGGGTGGGCTAGTTGTCTTTAACTCTTTTGGACCAATTAAAGCATATGAAGGTTGAGAGGAAATCCTTCAATATTCAGATCAAAGTTCAGAAAAACAAGGAAGGGTTTGCTAGAATCTCTCAGTAATTTTACCTCTTTTTTCAGATAGAGAAAATAAAACTAAATTCCTTCCTAAAGGTTCCCATTTATGTAGGTCAAATTAACAGTCTGACAATACATCAAATACCTCAGCGCTTTGATATGAAAATATGGGAACACTGAGTATTGATAGAAGGGCATGTAGAGGAATTTGGATAATTAAATTAGATCAAATATTCAGGCTCCAAATCAATCTCTATTTCCAGTTGAGATATATCATAAGTATCTACTGATGCCCTACCAAACAATAACAAAGAAAACACTTAAAAATATTTGAGCAGTGTCTTGAAACAATTTTAAATCACACTTAGTATTCAGGAACACGTTTGCTGCCTTCAGATGATAACAAAAATCAAGTACATGAAAGTCATTATATATTCAAACATAAAATGAAATTTTAAAACGTTCATCAAAAAGAACACATGATTTAATTTCATTAATATATACTTTAAAACTAGAGCATTTATGACAACATATATTTGAGTCTGAAGGAAGAGAAAAAATATTGTATCATAATGTTGAATTCATATATATATAGTTGCCTTCACTAAATATTTGAAGGGTTTTTTGTGTTACCCTGCATATACTCAATCATTTGTTAGTTACTGTGGAAGTCTTGATTCATAGATCACTCAAGTTAAGGAGAGATTCTAGAAATTATTTGGATCATTTAGAGGAAGAAACTGAAGTATTCAAGAATATATTTGATATATAAAATATCTTAAGTTAGTTCCAAAATTTAAAAAGTCAGAAAAAATATTAACTTTACCCAAATACTGAGGAAACCTCAATGCAGACATTGGGAATTCTGTGCATCAGTTTGTGGATGTAGATAATTCAGCATTTGAAGTTATTCTCAGATACAAAATAGCCATTAGCCATGGCAACTGGACAACCAGACAGAAATTAGAATAATTTGATCCAAGAGTACCTCTGGAACTGGACTGGATGATTCATCATGTGATCTGTAGGCCTTGTATTAATACTTTTTCCACACAGTTTCTTTCTTATTGCCAAAAATCATTTATAAAACATCAATACAGTGTTTAGGCTACAAAGTTCCACTCATGGAATTCTGAGGTCAACATTTAAAATTGATTAAGGTATCAGTGACATCAGTGAAGGAAAGGAATAATCAACCATCACTCGTATTTATTGTGATCCTTAAAATATCATCTCCCATACCTTTTACAGCTAAACAGCAAATTGTGGTTTCTTTTGGTTGTAAGAGTTATTTTATAAGTAAATCTAAATTAGAGGTCTCTAATTAGTGAACCAATTTATGTCCACTTATTAAGGAAAAATAGTGGGACTTTGTGTAAACTTGTTCTTAGCTTTCTTGACACCAGTGGGAGTGTGAGTACCTTGTACCAGTAGTACAATTGTTCACACCTCTTGAGTATAATTCAAGACTTGGTGCTACTATGTCGTCTGAACTTTAATGACAAGAGCACCCTCTAACATGCAGAACTGAGCTGTGAACAGGCTCAAAGAGCTGTTTTTCAAAATATGGTTTGTGTGTTGTGTATAAGGTGTGTGTGTGTGTGTGTGCGTGAGAGAGAGAGAGAGAGAGAGAGAGAGAGAGAGAGAGAGAGAGAGAG